>CM050166.1:143640528-143720528 GCA_027410445.1 Discoglossus pictus
TGCAGTTTCTTCATTATTACTAGAACATAAATCAAACAGTTCAAGAAGTAACATTTTGGCAAACTACTCTATGGTAGAAAAATATGACTCAAAGAACTTTTTCCACCATTTTTAAATAAATAAAAGTCTAGAGAAGATTGCATATGGCTAAGATCAGAACTTGCATTCAGTGCTCAGATTATATATTTAATGCAGGAACAACAGTTTTTATTTGATAAAGCAAGATATGATGGTAATTAGAATATTTGATTACTTCTACTTGTCAGTTTAAGTTGAAAATCTGCAACACTCACCTTACTAAAGGGGAACTATTCCAAACAAGTATAATGTAAATTAGTAGATAATAGCACTCTGGGAATTAAGTTATTTGGGATTTAACAGATTCCTTTTGAAGAAATCGCAACAAACAGTGATTGTGATGATAATAGTTTTGTGAATCATATGCACATAGAATTAGATGCCATTACAGATGGAAGAAGAAAGATATTCCAGAATAAAACAAAATCAATACAAATCTTCTCCACCTGGACTTTGTTATGGGTGTTTTTAAAATTAAAGTTCCATTAGTGAAGATTGTGGGTGGACGATTTAGGAGTAATGTAAGAAACTACCACTTCACAAAAAAGTTATAAATAAATGGATTTTATTTTTTACTCCCAATATTTCCACATTACTTCCTTGACCAGGCTAAATGTCTAAGCGAACAAGTCTGTTGAAAAACAGATGTATTGCACTATAAACTTATTTTAAGGGGTATAAGCATGGATATTCAGAGTATTCAATCAATTAAAAAAAATTTTATCATGCATTTGAAAGAGTATGTGCAGAGAGCATGTCTGTAGATCTCATTGGTTGACAGAAGACAAGCCCCAAAAAGCAGTTAAACATCTGAAACATGTTTTTGTGCTCTGAGACCATAATTTAAGAAAAATAAATCATACTGTGGCACATCATGAGATTCACGGTTTTTGATGCAACAATGAAAAAAATCTCACCATTAATGCGAACCTTTAATGCTGGAATGAATCTTTGTTTGTAATGTAGTGATCAGGTGCATAATGCCTTATAGGTTTAACTATGTAAAAAAAACTTGCCTTTTATACTCCAAAGGTAAACAAGTTACCAACATATCTCACATTACTACAGATAACACTTCCTTAAGCAACTGCTCACCTACCCAATAGAGACTTACCTTCTGATAATTGTGAAGCAGTGACCACAGTGCAGAGGCACCTATTCTCTGTTCATTGGTGCAGTCACTTTCCAGGCATGAAGAAAGCACAGCCACAGCTTTGTCTAAAGAGATAATATCAAGGATAGTAATATGAATACAAACTGCACATACATTACCCAAGTTAACTCCCTGGATGCTAAACATGTGAGAGAATGGTCCTTTCAAACTGGCTTTTCTCAAACTTGCAGAAAGTCAACTGAAATGTAAGATGAGACTCAAAATGTCTTACAGCCCCATTAAATTCGAAGCCCGTAGTGGTATCGGTACACCCACAAAGGCTGCGGGCTTGAAATTCGGCTGCGTTACATAGTAATTAAATTTAACTATGCCGCGAGTTACGGGCCGTAGATGCAAACCCGTAAACTATTCTTGCGCACGTTGGATGTGCGGCCGTTAACATGATCAATTAGTCAAACCCGTAGTTACGGGTTTGGACAGAGCCAATGGCAAATGAGCTCGTCATTATTATGGCACGGAAAAGTGTAGGTTAAAATTCAAAGCCTTACAGGTTTCAATTACGAGTTTCGATCAGACCCGCATTCCAGAAATAATGCAATATTAATAAATCAGTAAATATTATATTCTAGTCCATGTGAGTTCCATTATATGTATTAACACATTGATTGCCAGGATTGACAGAACACAGAAATTAAACAGAAATAAAAGTATTTTATATTGCAGATTTGCGAGCTTGTTGTGCTTTTAATTTTAATACCCAACATCACTTTCCCTTTACCTATTAGTACAGTAGTGTGTGTATATTTGCATTTACAGTGCTACAGATAGGGCTTTAACCCACTAGCGGATCCTCTCTAGTACCCCTTGGCTTTTTGGCTCCGTTTGCGGGTTATGGGTTTAAATGCCAGTGGATTCGTAGCAATTTAATAGCGACTTTGGAATGCAACAGTTAGAGACTTGACCGAATGATTTGCGGACACAGAGCTCAAATTTTTACGTTGCGTAAGTTTTTTTTGCCTGTAACCCACAGATCGTTAGCAGGTTTCTTTACGGGGGCCAATTTATTACCCGTAAGTCTTGCAGGCTACGGTTTTACACGTTAAGGGAATTTAGTAGGGCAGTTAGTCTCTCCGCACAAAACATGCAAACAATTTCATTTAGAAAATAACAGTAAATATATGTAAGACAATGCCCCAAAATTTTAGAAAATACGGTCTTGCAGCATTGACACAAACCAAACATTGCATTTCAATTGTGTATAAAAGAAAAATAATCTCTATTATAACAGTATCTTGTCACAGATTTTCAGATTGTGATCTAGGTAATGATAGAGGAAAGCAGACACTGGGCTAGGTAATGTCGAATCCATAGATTCTTGCTAGGAGGAAAATGGATAATTATCTTATTCTATCAAAGTGGACACGTCTAAAAAAGGGCTGTCCCTATGATTAACTATTCACAATTTAATGGTGCAAACATTTCATTTTGCAATTTACTTAACCCAGTTGGCAAAGTACAAAATAAAATTCTTCTGCTACATCCATATTTTATTTTGCTTGTTTTTAACTTTTTTGGCAGGTTCTTGGCAACATTCAGAGCACACAAGTGGTATTTTAAACAACGTTGTGGTTATAGCTACTACAGGAAATGTCTTGAAAAGATAAATTACAATTCATATATGTATAAGTGAAAAACACCATATCATCACTACTAATAATAAAAACATTTTTAGGACAATGTACTACTTGAGACTGTGTTAGTATCCAGAATTCATAGTTTCGGGTTTTATGCATTAGAGTTTAAAAACAACATGTGTACCAAGACTTACCATTGGTTAGTATCTTGGGTTTGTTAGCAGAGTTAAAACAAATATTGTGTATAATCAGCAAAGCTATGGGAACGTTCTTCTTGTTCTTATATTTTGTCATCTCAAGAAGAAGATCTAAGCTTCCTTTCAGCTTCATGATCATTTGCTGACCATCATTACCCAATGATAGATTCCACAAAAATTTTAGCCAAAGGTTTGTTAAGACTCCAATGGTCTTAGTTCCTCCTTTTGGCAGTGGCAGGGAAAGAAAGTTTTGTAGAAAGTTACTCTGTTAGACAGAAAAAAAACAGTATTATTAAAATACGGACTCATTTAAATATGAAAGAGCACATACTAGAAGCAAAAAAGAACAACAGTAATAAAACAAATAAAACAACTCATTGTATCTGTATAATAAAGTACAGAAAAAAAGTAATTTACATTTAAGGTAAAATAGAGATGTACCAAATGGAAAAAATAAAAGGATGTGCTTTTTATGTCAGTTTTGTTGGAAACAATGAGTATATTAACATATTAAAAAATATCTAGGATGCTTCAGCTTATTATAGGCGATACCATGTAATAGCATCATTGAACAGAACTATACAAAATGCATATTAGGTTTATGTTTAGTGTTCTATAAAACCATATTTATAAAGCACGGCAATCCTGCAATTTGGTTTCAGCAGTTTGTTACAATGGAATACTAGCTTTATAATTAAACGTAACAAAAAGCAGACTTGCTAGAGGAAGAGAAAGAGAAAAAGGGTGATGAGGGCATTTAGTCATGTAAAACAACAGCAAAGTAAGTTATCAAGCAAACTGTTATACAATGTTTGTTCCATTTATAATTATCTTTAGAAAATTTGTGGCATCAGTTTTGCTCAAATTATTTTACTTCCATTCATTTAGATCACATAAATCCATTTATTATCATCAAGGGATTACTTTCACAACATGATATTATTTTCTGACACGCACAACACAGAAAACTTGATACTTATATTGTTATCTGCACTCAGTAGTTTGTAATAATGCTGCAGATTTAATTGGACTCTAATAGTTTCTTTCAACTTTACAGACTTACCTTTTGAATAAGACATTTGCAGTCTTGAGTAACAGCAAGATTAGAAAGCAGAACAAATGCCACCTGCTGAGTGCTGCTGTTATCTGAAGTGGGCTCCGATGCCAACTTCACAAGGCTGTACATGAGGGAAGTGTTTGCTGGAGGTTTTTGGCTGGACTGCGCTGTTATCACTCCAGCGTTTGTCCAGCACAGAGAGCTACATGCTATTGCAGAGGAAACAGCAATTCAGTTAAAAAATGTCAAATAGCTGTAATATATACATTAATAAAATTCATGAGAATACACATTGAAGGGGTTAACATATTCTGCTGCTGAAAGGGTTAACATATTTTGCTGACATATTCACATGAGATATACCCTAACCATAATATCACATTCCTGCCCTTGGAACGTCTTGCAACCTTACTAAAACACAAACATTTCTAGTTGTTCTAAGAAACAGAAAAACACCTGATTATTCGTCCTTGCACCGACTAACATGAACTGTAAATCGCCTCTAATATCCGCCTTCTTCTGCAAGTATATAACCTATGCTATGACGTGGCAATAAACGAATTGTGCTAAGATAACACTGTGTGTGTGTGTTTTTTTCCAGTACAATTCCTCAGAATTCTGACAAAGGCCTGAGTTCCAAGCTGCCAAATATACCAGAAAGACCCAACACACATATCCGAAAAATAAATTCATGAGAATACACATATCTATTGTTTTACATCTTTGCATTCCTTCTAATTTCCCTTGAATGGCCAATGCATATAAACAAACATTATGAACCGCTCTTTGAGGCCATAAATTACAAGTAATGGTTATCAATACCTACCACAATTAGTTGTGTTTTTGTACAACCTATACAAAAGTCAGCATTAAGTAGACAGTACTAAATGGGTATCACATGAATGACTTGATGACAGCTTCAAGTCTCTAATAAGTAAGAAAAACAATATTCTGAACTTTTAAAAAAGGTGTAAAAGTTAAGCAAAATGTGAGAAGAAAAAGAAAGCATGCATACTATAGTGAATTTTAAAGGTTTGCAATTACAATTTACAAGGTTTATTTATAGTGTATGCCAATCATACTGTGACTGAAATATACTCTTTATATCGGTGCTGTTCAACTGAAAGCCTGTGGGACAGATGTGGCCACCAGCTACTTTCTGTGACTCACTTACACAACTATTATTATTATTATTAAAATAAATCACTTGTGACAGTTTAAGCATTTTGGAAATTTCATCTAAAATTTAAAAAAAGTTTAGTTATTTTATATAAAATATATAAATTAATATATTTATATATTTCAATATACCTTTTTATTATTTTAAATCGAAACCTCAAGTGCACTAGCCTATATAAATCCAGCCGGTTACCTCCCTCGCCCTCTGGCGTAATTTCGAAGGCCCTCATTCAATTGCGATTTGGCCAATTGAATAGGGCTCTAAATAAGCACATAACATATTTTTTTTTTAAAGAAGTTTTTAGTTAGTGAAAACCTTGCTTTTGGATAGATGTTTACAAACTAAAAACTTCTTTAAAAAAATATGTTATGTGCTTATTTAGACCCCTATTCAATTGGCAAAATTGCAATTGAATGAGGGTCTAAGACATTAAATATGGTTTTTGCTCCTAGTATCTGAGCAAATGAAAATATGTCATAAGCAGAGAAAAGGCTATATTTGTTACTTCAAAAGTAAGCAAATTGCTTTACAGGGGTCAGACTTCATTAATGTACGGCGTGGTTAAATTGGGATATGTAAAGTAATTCCAAGAGAATGATTTAAACATTACCAAGGTTGTGTTTTGTTTTTTTACATTAAGTAAAAGCTGTTTAAACTTCATTGCCTTGTAATTCTAGAACTTAAATATATTGCAACTATGATATACCTCAGTTTGATAATAAGTAGTCCAATATTAATCCTCAAAATCTAGCTAGTATACATAATTATGCCATTCATTTCAAATTATCTTTGGCATAAATCATTTTTTGTAAACTGTACAAAATATTTTTGAATTGAAATCAGTTTTTCAATAATACTTTACATCATATATTCCTATGAACTGCAGTTTTATTTAACTACACAAAAATAGTCTTATGATTGATTACTAATTAACTCTGTACCAAAAAAGAAACAATAAATATAAAACATCCAATAATAAATTGAAAAGATTTAAGTAAAAAATAGCATTTAGCCTATTTCCTTTTTTACCTGCTGGACAATTTGCGGTGTAGACACAAAGTAACTGTAAAGCATTTTGCATCAATGTGTCATCTACCAGTAGCCATGGCCAAAGAGAATGGAGCACGGGGACAAACTGTGATTCCAGAGCTGCTTCCTGACAAATACAAAAAGACCATTTACTAAAATGTTATTTTTTTCTTTAACCAAAATTAAAGATGTTTGAGAGAAAAAAAAAATCTCAAATTATATATCATACTTTTACATCTTTTTTAGAGTCTCTGGATTTTACCTCACAAAATACCTATATAACTTATGTGTTGGTAAGACCTAAACATCTATAAAACTGGCTTTAATTAATACTTTTCCAACCAAATATTCAATTATACATCCTCAGATTAAATTATATGACTTTTGCTCAGCTATTCGATACAGGGAAAACCAAGAATAAAGCATAAAGTTCAGCATTTTGTTTTGGGTTGTATATCCTATATTTAACCAACTGCAGAATAACAATAATTGCACTCAAGTACATGCAAGAAACACGTTATTTTTTTTAAATAACAAGCTAAAAAATATTGGTAAAACTACAATGTAGAAATATTAATTTGGGTTGTCACTGATTGCACCAGCAATGTCGACTCTTGAAAATGATGCTATAATAACCTAACTATAAACTGGCATAATGTTTACAATAACTGTACCATGGGATAAATAAGAAATAAAAAAAGGAAAAGAAAAAGACAAAATATATGAAGTCTTAAAAGAAAAAACAATAAGATTAATTTTGCAGCTTACACAGAAGACAGATTCCAGTGGATAAATTATGAAGATTCAGAATAGCATTAAATTGATTTAACTGAAGTATTTAGAATAGACTTTATGGACAGATGCAATAATAATGAACATGAACTAAGCAGCGTAAAATAATGGGCACCTTCACAATACAGAGGAAAGACAAATTACTGAATTTTATAACCACTAATTTGATGAAAGACAAAGGAATGAATAGTTACTCTATCTTTGATCATCTTAAGACCACAAAACACCATCCAACGTTATTTGAAAAATAAGCAAATCTGCAACTTTTGACAGATCTGTTTATACAATACTGTATTAATTCACGTAATATTGTAGGTAATGTAAGCAAAAAGAGGACAGTGGTGATTAATAATCTTGGGGATTACAGTACCAGAAATGTTGAAATATAGAGGAAGAACAATTAAACAAAGGCCATCTTAGATATATATTTAGGTCTTATAAAATTACTAGCGTGCAAGTAAACATATATGGGTAAGAAAGAGAAGATAGATACTTGGGAGTGTAGAAGAATATGATCAAGTTTCAAACATAGCTATGTGGAGGTTAAGTAGCATAAAATGACAAGTTTCCTTTGTTTGTGGTTTCAGGGGTTTGAATGTATGTAAAAATAGAGGAGTCAGAATCCGGTATATTAAACCATTTTAATAAAATATTAAACTAAATATTGCATTATAGACGGTAGTGTATGTAGGTTCTGCCCAATCAGTGAGACTACTATACATACAGGCAGACATTGATAATATTATAGGGCTGCTATAATTGTTCAGTTTTAGTGATGTCGCGAACATCAAATTTTCGGTTCGCGAACCGCGGACGCGGATTCCATCAAATGTTCGCGAACGGACGAACATCGGCGAACCGCCATAGACTTCAATGGGCAGGCGAATTTCAAAACCCACAGGGACTCTTTCTGGCCACAATAGTGATGGGAAAGTTGTTTCAACGGGACTAACACCTGGACTGTGGCATGCCGGAAGGGGATCCATGGCAAAACTCCCACAGAAAATTACATAGTTGATGCAGAGTCTGGTTTTAAGCCATAAAGGGCATAAATCACCTAACATTCCTAAATTGTTTGGAATAACATGCTTTAAAACATCAGGTATGATGTTGTATCGATAAGGTAGTGTAAGGGTTACACCCGCTTCACAGTAACAGACCAATCTCCCCGTTTAATGCACCGCAAACAAACGCAAACAGTCCCTTTGCACAACCGCAAACTCCTCATTAGCACAAGATTGGATACCAAGCTAGCCATGTCCCGTTCCTTGTCCTCACTGATGTCATTGAAGGTCTCTTCCTCCACCCAGCCACCAAGGGTCCCCGAAAGGAGACAACAAGCCCCCTGGGACGCCTGCTGTGTTTGGTCTTCCACCTCCTCAAAGCCACCTTCCTCCTCTGACTCCTCTTCTTCACTCCCAGAGTCTGGGGGCTTCCACTGCACAGCATGGAATATTATACACAGGTCAGAGTCGGGGGGCTTCCACTGCACAGCATGGAATATTATACACAGTTCAGAGTCTGGGGGCTTCCACTGCCCAGCATGGAATATTATACACAGGTCAGAGTCTGGGGGCTTCCACTGCACAGCATGGAATATTATACACAGGTCAGAGTCTGGGGGCTTCCACTGCCCAGCATGGAATATTATACACAGGTCAGAGTCTGGGAGCTTCCACTGCACAGCATGGAAGATTATACGCGTTGCCTCTGTCTGCATTATTATAAAGGTGTGTACTGTTAAGTAGTACTATTCCTATCGGTTTAATAGCTGTTAAGGGGATGTGTATATGGCATGGATTTTTGGAACAGGGAGATGGAAAAAGATGCTTGGTCGGACCTCCTACTTCGAATTTGGGGCACTGCATGTGCCATCTAAGGTGCCACCAGATAGGAGAGGTGTATTAAGTTGTACTATTCATTCCTATCAGTTTAATACCTGTTCCGTCACCTATCTTTCCACCCAATAGCACATTCTATATGTCATCAACCGGCCTGTGTGTATTTAGAGAACCACACTTTAAGGCCCTTAACCTGGGACAAGGTGGCTTGGCTATCAGAATTGCCTCAGAGCCTTAAAAACTTGCCAAACCCTCTAATCAGACACTCACTATCATACTGGAAATGGGCCAAGAAACACATGGGTTTGTTCCCTGGATCCACCCAAAATGACCCCAATTCTTGACCACCCTCTGGCCCCGAAACACATGAGCACAACATCACAACACTGGTGGAGGTCAAGGAAACTAGATAGACTGGGAGACTGGTTAGTAAAGGACCAGATGCTCACCTATGAGGAACTGAGGGACAAGCATGAGCTACCGCTGTCAGAACATTACAATTACGGTAGGCTGAGGCATTTCACACACTCCCTGACCCAGAAACAGGGGACACCGGTCTAAAATTGGTTCTCCAAAATTTGTAAAGATAAACCTCTATCAAGGGGGATCATTGTATGGCTTCACAAATATAAAACATTTGTTACTGGTTGAAGCGACACTGGGGGAAGGACCGGAGTGGGGGAGCCCTGGAGACCCTTCAGAAGCAACCGGCAGCAAAATCATCCCAGGAAAGGAGAGGTCGCTTACTGAAGCCTGCCCTAGGGTAACCCAAGGGTAATTGCCCAGGTTAGATATTGTAAATAATAAGCTAATACTGCAGGAGGGATGATAGCTAATATGACTTTGGTGTTTCCTACAGATATACTCTTTACTATTGTCTGTTTTACCATGTTTTAGGTATCTCTTAAATTGCAATCACAGTAAAAAATAAGAAAAATTATTAACCTAAAAAGTAAAAATAAGAAGGAATAGCCAGCTAACTTTCACAAAATGTCTCTATTGTAAATGTGACGAAGTGCCCTCCGCCACTTTGTCTTGGAGAGGACTGTTTGCCAGCCTCCTGCCCTGCGACTATGGCCCTGGGACATATTGCCCTTTAAACACAGTATTCGGCCATACCAGAGTGTATGTCACTCATTCTGGCCCTTTACATACAGGGGGGTCATTCGGTACTTGCCCTGTGTGAACCATGATACCACAGATAGCTATGCCATGGAGCCCATTCATATAATGAAAGACTATGGGAAAGACTTTAGCTACATGGCAATTGAACGGTGTGAAGAGGATCTGAGGGCTATTCGGTAGTTTTGTGCGCTCAGATATCAGCTATCTGGGGATATGTGAAATGTGAGTAAATGTGAATTGCAGTAATGCTGATGGGTTGTCAAACTAGAGAATTGACCAGCAAATACTTTTGTCCGGACATCCCCAGGCCGATCCGTTGGGATCAGACCGTGTATGCCGGCTTATGGTCACGGGGGAGGTGTGTAATGGAACCCATCACTGTTTTACCCTGTTTTATGGTTGTTATTATTATGGTTAAAATATGATCCTACTATTATACTGTATGTATGTTGGTTTATACTCTGCAGAATATTAGCCCATACTATTGCAGACCTGGGCATAATAGATAATCCTATTACAGAGACTCATAAGATAAGGAAGTCTATTGTTTAAAGTGTTTTCATTCTCAGACATAAGAACAAAGAAGGATGATCTAATCCATGTCTGATTGTATCAAAGTTGCCAGGTAGCCTCAGGGAGGTGTGACCCACCTATTGTCCCTCTATGTGTATTGTGTGGCCAACTATGAGGGATGTGTATTGCCTGTGAAATGTCTGTGTGTTATGGGTAAAAGATACTTTTACTAACTTTTGAACCCCTGGTCTGATTCATGCCATTTTTTAATATGTTGTTCCACAATTTATGTTGTTCATAAAAATGTAAGATTTATTTATGTACTATGTAAAATCATAAAGTTATAAAAAGGGATAAAAATGTGTAAGTTTTAGCTGGGAGATAATTGAGTCCTGCTTGACTCTTCAAAACGTAGCCTCGTCTCGTTCTTGGAGGGGATCGCTATATCATACTGGGGATTGCTATGCTTTTGCATACTCCCTGGGGCTGTAACTACTGAACCCTTGTTCCTTATTTACTCTCGTTGGAGAAGAGGTCTTCCCCACACGATCCTGGATGCTGGAGATTCATACAGGGTGGAAGGAAGACGGCGCGGCTCCAGTTAAGCCACGGCGGTTGTGGAGTCTGTGGTGGTTGTGGTGACGGGTGCGGTGCTTGTAGGCCTCGATGCAAACTAGGACGCGTCCATCAACGGAGGTACCCGGTCGGGGTGCCAGTAGATCCGTTACAGTAAATATGTATATTTGCACAATACATATATTTTTCATTACATGCTGTACGCCTTCTAAAATAAAATAATTTAAATGCAAAAATTAGGTATTGTTGCAGCGACCAGAAAAATTGATGTTAGTTTGCCAAGCAGAAAGTGCCCTAAAACATTGCGTCTTGAACCCTAGTTGGTGGCGGATAAGTCAAGCAAGTCATCCGGCATTCAGGGATAAAATACAGCAGCGTGTGGACCATTATTAGCTCAAGGCAGCTCATCCATCAGGCCTTTTTTAATCTAATGAATCACCCACTGTCAGTCCCTTCGGGATCCATCCCTCATTCATCTTAATAAAGGTGAGGTAATCTAGACTTTTTTGACCTAGGTGACTTCTCTTATCAGTGACAAAACCTCCTGCTGCACTGAAGGTCCTTTCTGACAGGACACTTGAAGTGGGGCAGGACAGAAGTTCTATGGCAAATTGGGATAGCTCAGGCCACAGGGCAAGCGTGCACACCCAGTAGTCAAGGGGTTCATCGCTCCTCATAGTGTCGATATCTGTAGTTTTGGCGAGGTAGTCTGTTACCTGACGGTCGAGTCGTTCTCTGAGGGTGGACCCCGAAGGGCTGTGGCGATGCATAGGACTTAAAAAGCTCTGCATGTCCTCCATCAACAACACGTCTGTAAAGCGTCCTCTCCTTGCCGGCGTGGTCGTGGGAGGAGGAGGAGGATTATGTTCACCTCTTCCGATGATAGATTGCCTTTGTGCTGTGACATCACCCTTAAACGCTGTAAAGCATACTTTTTAATTTATTTTGGTAGTGCTGCATCCTTTCCGACTTGTGGTAATTCGGTAACATTTCAGGCACTTTCTGCTTATACCGGGGGTCTAGTAGCGTGGACACCCAGTACAGGTCGTTCTCCTTCATCCTTTTTATACGAGGGTCCCTCAACAGGCACGACAGCATGAAAGACCCCATTTGCACAAGGTTGGATGCCGAACTAGTCATGTCCCGTTCCTCGTCCTCAGTGATCTCACTGAAGGTATGTTCTTACCCCCAGCCACGTACAACACCACAGGTACCAGATAGGTGAAAACGAGCACCCTGGGATGCCTGTTGTAGTTGGTCTTCCTCCTCCTCAAAGCCACATTCCTCCTCTGACTCACAATCCTCTTCCAGCGTTGCCGCAGGTCCAGCAAGCGATGCGGATAAGGCTGTTTCTGGCGGTGATGGTGACCACAACTCTTCCTCTTCAAGCTCATCTAAGGCCTGATCCAGCACTCTTCGCAGGGCACGCTCCAGGAAGAAAACAAATGGTATGATGTCGCTGATGGTGTCCTGGGTGCGACTGACCAGGTTTGTCACCTCCTCAAAAGGACGCATAAGCCTACAGGCATTGCGCATGAGCGTCCAGTAACGTGGCAAAAAAATCCCCAGCTCCGCAGAGGCTGTCCTAGCACCCTGGTCATACAAATACTCGTTAACGGCCTTTTCTTGTTGGAGCAGGCGGTCGAACATTAGGAGTGTTGAATTCCAACGTGTCAGGCTGTCTAAAATCAAGAGCCTCACTGGCATGTTGTTTCGCCGCTGGATATCTGTAAAGTGCGCCATGGCCGTGTAGGAACGCCTGAAATGGGCACACACCTTCCTGGCCTGCTTCAGGACGTCCTGTAAGCCTGGGTGCTTATGCACAAAGTGTTGTACAATCAGATTACACACATGTGCCATGCACCGCACATGTGTCGACTTGCCCAAATTCAATGCAGCCAACAAATTTCTTCCGTTGTCACAAACCACTTTGCCGATCTCCAGTTGGTGCGGAGTCAGCCACTGATCCACCTGTGCGTTCAGGGCGGACAGGAGTGCTGGTCCGGTGTGACTCTCTGCTTTCAGGGAAGTCAACCCCAAGACGACGTGACACTGCAGTATCCGGGATGTGGAATAGTACCTGTGGAGCTGGGGGGGGTGCCGTAGATGTGGAGCAAGACATAGCAGCAGCAGAAGAGGACTCAGCCGAGGAGGTTATGGAAGAGGATGGAGTAAGAGGAGTAGAGGAGGTGGCAGCTGGCCTGCCTACAAGTCGTGGCGGTGTCACGAACTCCTCTGCAGAGCCACGTATTCCATGATTGGCAGCCGTCACCAGGTTTACCAACTGCGCAGTGTAGGTGATATAACTGCCCTGACCATGCTTTGCAGACCAGTTATGCGTGGTCAGATGGACCCTTGCCCAAACACTGTGTGCCAGAGATGCCATTACTTCCTTTTGCACAATCGAGTACACGTTTGGGATTGCCTTTTGTGCAAAGAAATTTCGTCCGGGTACCTTCCACTGCGGTGTCCCAATAGCTACAAATTTTTGGAACGCCTCAGACTCCACCAGCTTGTATGGTAAAAGCTGGCAGGCTAAGAGTTCAGACAAGCCAGCTGTCAGTTGCCGGGCAAGGGGGTGACTTTGTGACATTGGCTTCTTACGCTCAAACATGTCCTTGACAGACACCTGACTGTGGGCAGATGAGCAGGGACTGCTCAGGGCGAGACACGGAGTGGCGGATGGTTGAGAGGGGGCAAGCAGGGCAGCAGTGGTTGACGTGGCTGAAGATGCTGGACCAGGAGGAGGATGGCGGCTTTGACTTTGTGTGCTGCTTGTACTGATGTGTTGATCCCATAGGCGTTTGTGATGTGACATCATGTGCCTTCGCAAAGAAGTTGTACCTAGGTGGGTGTTGGACTTCCCACGACTCAGTTTCTTTTCGCACAGGTTGCAAATGGCATCACTGTTGTCACAGGCAGACACACTAAAAAATTGCCACACTGCTGAGCTCTGCAATGACGGCATTCTGGTGGTGGCAAAAGCATGCGTTGACTGGCGTGCTGTCTGGCTGACCCCGGGTGCCGATGCATGCTGTCTGACTGTGCTACTAGCTACTTTCGACGACCTCCCGCTGCTTCCAACTCATCTCCTCCTCCTCTCTGTCTCCCATCTGAACTTTCCTCCTGTTCTTCTTCTCTTATAGCGGGCACCCACGTGACATCCACGGACCCATCGTCATCATCAACCGCTTCACTTGTATCTGACAACTCAACAAAGGAAGCAGCACCGGGTACAACATCATCATCATCAGACTGTACGTCCATGTGTGTAATGCTGCCTGACTGGGACATATCCCTGTTATCTACATCCACTGGCACTAATGTTTGTGCATCACTCATTTCTTCCAACGGATCTGTAAATAACTCTGCTGACGGATCAAGTGAAGCAGCTGTGGTGCTAGTGTTGGTGATGGCGGCAGGCGGGCGAGTGGTAACTGGAGAGGTGCCCGAAGCTAAGCTGGAGGAGGATGGTGCGTCTAGGTTCCGAGCTGAAGCTGTAGAAGATTGGGTGTCCTGTGTTAGCCAGTCAACCATGTCCTCAGAACTTTTCAAGTTCAGGGTACGTTGCCTCTGAAAACTGGGCATTATTCTAGGGCCAAAGGGAATCACAGCACCACGACGGCCCCTGCGGGGTGGCCTGCCTCTGCCTGTCATTATTTTTACGATTAGTGGTACTATGCGTGCAAGCTACTGTGACACCAGATATGAGTGTCACTGCGCAGTGGCAAAAGTTGGCAGACTAGATGCAATAGGCCTCACACACACGCCTTTAGGCAGGCTACTGATATTCAATCGATTACAGTAAAAAAAGGGTTGTTTTATTTCACTGCACAGTACGGTGGCACTAGATATGAGTGTCACTGTGCACTGGCAAAAGTTGGCAGACTAGATGCAATAGGCCTCACACACACGCTAGCAGGCTGGCATATGCAATTAGATTACACAGAAAAAAGTAATAAGATAAAATAAAAAGGGCTTTTTGGGTTGCTGTCCTTGCAGCAGATATCAAAGGAGTCCTTCAGGTGTGTAGTTAAAGCTAAATACACAGCCTGGCTATCTATTTCCCTATTAAATCAAGAGCAGGTAGAATATATCTCCTCTCTCCACGAATGCAGCTACAGAATGATTCTAAAGTGGAGGCTGTCATACAGATTGAAGGCTCTGGAAGGGAGTGTATGCTGCTGATTGGCTGGAATGTGTCTGCTGACTCTAAGGTGCAGGGTCAACGTTTCCTCAATGATAAAGAATAGGGGGCGGACCGAAAAGCGCATATGTTCGCCGTTCGTTGCGAACGCGAACATGCGAAAATCGCCGCGAATAGTTCTCCGGCGAACTGTTCGGGACATCACTATTCAGTTTATGATATTTAAGCAGAACATTTCAATATGAGTAACTTTGAATTCACTGCATTTAAAAGAAAGTTGATCTAAAAGGATATGGAAGGTTCCTGGCTTTAATATTAAAATAATCTACTAAGTATATATTCACATATTTAATCATAATGTTATTAACAAATGCTTAAATGCTCTGTTTTTACTCACTTAAAGCTTCTAAATGGTCTCTATAAAACAGGTCTCTTTCCCATTGCTAAATGTGCACAGTATTTCTATTGGTACTAGATGTACTAGCGAATCACAGACTGTCAACAGCTTGCTGCTGAAGTTCTGCTACGAGACCATCTGTGATTGACAAGTATATCTAGTACTAATAGAAACATTGTGAACCTTCCATGTTACTTTAATGAAATAGCTTACTCCTCACCCTCAAATTCCTTATTATACTCTAGTGGCTCTATGGATATATTTTTTAACAATAACAGAATGGAAAATAATTGTGAATTATAGAAATCCTGGGGTATTGGCATCATCGGCCAGCTCTTGAAAACCAACAGCCATGTTTTCCTGGATGGGCAGTTTAAGAGAAGGTACGTAAATGTTCTAAACACATTGTAAACATCTCATACGGAGATATGTGATCATGGTTATATACTCTCAGAAGTTAAAAAAGAAAAATGACTTCAAAGTCCCTTTAATTGTAAAAGAATTTGCTAGTGGTCGTGCAAAAAAAAAAAAATTAAATCAGTTTATGTATAAAAATCTAAAGGGTCACTGTAGTAGTCATGCAATAAGGTTTAATTATTTCTAACCAGACTAACAATAAAATCAGTGTTTGAAGAATTAAAGAAAAATGACACCTGAAATTAGGGTTTTTACTGTCAGCAGATATGATTCTCTCCACCACCTACCAAACAAACAAAGCCCTACTTTAAAACCAGTACAATGGTCCTTTAACCTTGGTAATAGTTTTCAATTGATTAGATTAGTACTTACTTTGCATTCTCCATTTTGATAGAGACAGTTCCTCAGAAGGTATATAGTGACTCTTAGCTGCTTGAGGTGGCCCTCCTCCTACAAAATAATTCATAATTAGTTACAAGCCAAGTTAGGAGCAAAATATTTCTGTAAAAATACTATTTAGTTGTACAAAAACAATACAACAAAAGAAGCAATACATTTTCCAACCCAGAATATACAGTGGATATAAAAAGTCTACACACCCCTGTTAAAATGTCAGATTTCTGTGCTGGGCCATTCCAACTTTAATCTTCTTCTGGTGGAGCCATTCCTTTGTTGATTTGGATGTATGCTTCGGGTCGTTGTCATGCTGAAAGATAATGTTCCTCTTCATGTTCAGCTTTCATCTAGCAGAAGCCTGAAGGTTTTGTGCCAATATTGACTGGTATTTGGAACTGTTTATAATTCCCTCTATCTTAACTAAGGCCCCAGTTCCAGCTGAAGAAAAACAGCCCCAAAGCATGATGCTGCCACCACCATGCTTCACTGTGGGTATGGTGTTCTTTTGGTGATGTGCAGTGTTGTTTTTGTGCCAAACATATCTTTTGGAATTATGGCCAAAAAGTTCAACCTTGGTTTCATCAGACCATAACACCTTTTCCCACATGTTTTTGGGAGACTTCAGATAGGTTTTAGCAAAATGTAGCCTGGCTTGGATGTTTTTCTTTGTAAGAAAAGGCTTTCGTCTTGCCACTCTACCCCATAGCCCAGACCTATGAAGAATACGGGAGATTGTTGTCACATGTACCACACAGCCAGTACTTGCCAGCTATTCCTGCAGCTCCTTTAATGTTGCTGTAGGCCTCTTGGTAGCCTCCCAGACCAGTTTTCTTCTCGTCTTTTCATCAATTTTGGAGGGAGCTCCAGTTCTTGGTAATGTCACTGTTGTGCCATATTTTCTCCACTTCATGATGACTGTCTTCACTGTGTTCCATGGTATATCTAATGCCTTGGAAATTCTTTTGTACCCTTCTCCTGACTGATACCTTTTAACAATGAGATCCCTCTGATGCTTTGGAAGTTCTCTGTGGACCATGGCTTTTGCTGTGGGATGCGACTAAGAACGTTTCAGGAAAGGCCAACTAGAGCAGCTGAACTTTATTTGGGGTTAATCAGAGGCACTTTAAATGATGGCAGGTGTATGCTGACTCCTATTTAACATGATTTGGAATGTGATTGCTTAATTCTGAACACAGCTACATCCCCAGTTATAAGAGGGTGTGCAGACTTATGCAATCACATTATTTTTCTTTTTTCTTCCCTTTACCTAAAAGATTTCAGTTTGTTTTTCGATTGAGTTGTACAGTTTATAGGTCACATTAAAGGTGGAAAAAGTTCTGAAATGATGTATCTTTGTCTCATTTATTTTACAGCACAGAAACCTGACATTTTAACAGGGGTGTGTAGACTTTTTATATCCACTGTATACTGCTGTACAGCATGGATGAAATTGTGCAAGTTAGATTCATACCAACCCAAAATGAGTAGAATTCCATGTGATTTACAAAACAAAAATAAGTTAAATATTGATCAAATTTCAGTGTATAAAAACAAAAACCACAAAAACAAAAGACATTGCAAAAGGATCTCCAGTCAATTAATGATTAGCGTATACTTTAGCCAGTTCTTCATCTCTTGTTCTTGAATTACCCTTTTTCAGAAAGAATCTTCCCTTCTGAGGGTTTCTATCACGTCATTTTCCTTCAAATTATTTTTGCATTGTAATTCGTATCTAAATCATTTAGATTGCAACCAATTGTGCAAGGTCTATCTTTAACATGTGTAGCGGACATACACACAAAGTAACATTTGCTATATGACATATAAATACTTGTTCCTAAAGTCTAAAAATATAATCATGATACTGGATTTATGACACCATGAGGTGACCTTTAACCAGCATGTCTTGTGGGTAACTGCTCACAGGATGCTTTACACCTCCACAACATATTTTGATACTTCCCTAATACTTCAAATACTTCAAGCCTCTTTAATAACAAACAAATCATAAATATATTATTGACAAATCATCATAAGAAAAGGTGTATGTGGAGGAAGTTGGTGGTCTGTATTAGTCATTACAAACTGTAAAACGGTGTCTTTCAAAGTTAGAGTCCGGTTCTCTCTATCGCTTACTTTGAAGGATTGGGTACTATTCAAGGAAGACTAATCATAGGAAGCATTTTTCCTGTCAGGGTCCAATGATAAATCTGGCATCTATATTACAAATCCGTAAAGACTAAAGTCATATTTTGTATATTCAATATGGAACATGTACTATATACTATACTTCATAATGAGGTATTTATTTCTTCCTCCGTCACATGTTTATAGGTAAAAGCTGCTTCATCGTAAAATATTTATCGCTACAATATTTTTACTTTCTTCTGGCCTAATGGAAACCTCACTGGTTTATATGACACACCTTCCTGAGAGAGAACGAAATGTGACCCACAGTAAAGTATAATTCCAAACATAAAGTTGTGTAGATTAGTTTTTTTATGTTTTCCAAAAACAATGAAGTTACTCAAAAAGTCATATAAAAGAGAATTTGACGATAGCGTCTCTTTTATTCAACCAGATCTATCAGAATAAATGCAGCTAATCAGATTCCATAAATTCACTAATTTCTGCAGAAACCACCTACTAAAATTTTAGACATTTGTATTTTCATAGAATGAAAACAAAAATTAGGAACAGAAAAACAGAAATGCTTATCATTAATATACACACATTTTCTAGGTTGGAATCACACTAGACTTTTAGTTTTGAATACTTTCCCTAATACTTATTTTTTGGACAATCACTTTATACCAAACTACCCTAAAAAATATAGCAAACCTTCTACTGTGAATAACATCAATTAAAGGGATATCTAAGTGAGCTGGATTAATAATACATTTCTGCACTCTATAGGCAAAAAGCAGCCTATATGTATACAGCACATCTCATAAAACAGTTTATTTTTATTAATATCTAAAAATCCCTCTAATGATTATGTTGACACCCCCAGGGGGTATCTACACAAGTTCCTGGTCCCCACCCAATCAGCATGCAGCCCCCAGGGAGCTATATTAACCCACTTTTTATCTGTTCTTGCTAGCTCAGCCAATCTCCTTGCAGCTTCCTGTCACATGTCAGTAATACACTACATTCCCCGGGCTCCTTTGCTACATATCCCATATGGCTTTGCACCACAGCCAATAGGAAAGCAGTGTTGTCAGCCTCCCAGTCACTGCTGGTATATGACTCATCCCTACCTCCTGTCTATGCTGTGGGCTGTTGTCATAGCAACTAACATAGTGCTATGTCTCAAATATTTGATCTAACCAGATTGGCAAAAACAAATTGGAGGGGGTGTTCACCTTAATTTTAAACGGTCAGAAATTACAATAGATTTTGTTAATTTCAAAATAAGTGTTTAAATGTTTATTTTGATATTTTTTCATACAATTTTTTTTCCCCATACACTTCTGATTCTCCTCCATCAGATGCATTCATAATCCAGGAAATTTAGATATCCCTTTAAAGCCAACAGAATTATATATTCCATAATTTCAGTGAAATATCATGCTCAAAAACATTTGGAATACGTAATGCAAAAAAAAAAAGTTGAAATATTCCATGCTTTAACTACAAAAATATAAGGTTTTTGAACTAGTATATAGTTTTATACTCACTAGGCAATATATATATATATATATATATATATATATATATATATATATATATATATATATATATATATATATATATATATATATATATATATATATACACAAATACACACACACACTACTAGAAAACGTATTTTCTGCTCCGAATTCTACTGTTGCACGGCAATCTGGGAACCTGGGCAGGGAGCCCACAAAGGCTTCACTCTTTAAAGAAATACCATGCTTAAACATGGCTCCTTTTAAGCATATGCATGCTGTATTAAAAAGCTGTAAAGCATAGCGTAGGATGGATTGGAGTTAGGAGACCTACCCACAGACAGCTGTTTCAAGCTTAAATGGTTCTCATCATTGTGGGGCTGGTAGCCAATGCCCACTATAGATTTGTGGGAAGGTTATTTACCACATCATCATTTAGCATATAGTGGGCAAAAGAGTGAAAAAGAGTACAGTAGATAAAGTTAGTGTTTGCACAATAAATAATAAACTCTCTAATGCAATCCAGTCACTCATCAGTCAAATTGGCCTTGGCTATAAGCCAGACATGACTACCACTTCCCTAAAGATTATGCTGCTATCATCATCATCATCCTTTATTTGTAACATCAGCTTGTAGGAGTTAACATTTGTTTGTTTTGATTTTAAACTGAAGTACAAATAAGAAGTCTACATTTGAACAACTGTGAAATATATATTTAAAGTTAAAACATAGAGCTGGTATTTTCACATGAAAAGGATAATAAAACACTTAAAACTACTTTATGTGGAATGTTATTATATTTAATGGATACCTTTTTCCTTTGTAACGGTTTTCCAAGCCTTAGGGATTCAAGGTTTAGCTGTGCATGAATGTGCTTCATCTGTTCAGTGCAGCTGTCTACCAGGTGAGCTAAAGGAGAAAAAAAACTCTTCAGATATTTAATACCACTCAATTCCATGCTGCTTTAATACTGAACACAACTTAAGCTCATTCGTTCCATTTTTCCTCTCGCAAATTATAAATAGAATACTGGCAAAAAAGATAAAAATAAATAAATAAATAAAAATCGGCAAACCTACAATGCCTTGCAAAAGTGTTCACCCCTTTGACTTTTTACCTATTTTGTTACATTAAAGCCTTAAGTTCAATGTTTTGTTAATCTGAATCTTATGTGATGGATCAGAACACAATAGTCTAAGTAGGTGAAGTGAAATTAGAAAAATATATACATAAAACTATTTTTTAGAAATAGAAAACAGAAAATTGGCATGTGCGTATGTATTCACCCCCTTTGTTATGAAGCCCATAAAAAGCTCTGGTGCAATCAATTACCTTCAGAAGTCATAATTAGTGAAATGATGTTCACCTGTGTGAAATCTATGTGTCACATGATCTGTCACTACAAATACACACCTTTTTTGAAAGGCCCCAGAGGCTGCAACACCTAAGCAAGAGGCACCACTAACCCAACCCTGCCATGAAGACCAAGGAACTCTCTAAACAAGTAAGGGGCAATGTTGTTGAGAAGTACAAGTCAGGGTAAGGTTTTATATAAAAAAAATATCCAAATCTTTGATGATCCCCAGGAGCACCATCAAATCTATCATTACCAAATGGAAAGAACATGGCACAACAGCAAACCTGCCAAGAGACGGCCGACCAGCAAAACTCACGGACTGGGCAGGGAGGCAGCACAGAGACCTAAGGTAACCCTGGAGGAGCTGCAGAGTTCCACAGCAGAGACTGGAGTATCTGTATATAGGACGACTATAAGCCGTACGCTCCATAGAGTTGGGCTTTATGGCAGAGTGGCCAGAAGAAAGCCATTACTTTAAGCAAAAAACAAAATGGCACGTTTTGAGTTTGCGAAAAGGCATGTGGGAGACTCCCAAAATGTATGGAGGAAGGTGCTCTGGTCTGATGAGACTAACATTTTACTTTTTGGCCATCAAAGAAAATGCTGTCTGGCGCTGACCCAATACATCACATAACCCAAAGAGCACCATCCCCACAGTGAAACGTGGTGGCAGCAACATGCTGTGGGGATTTGACCAGTTTGACCAGTTTCCCAGTCCTGGCTGCTGAAAGGGTTGAGGGAAAGATGGATGGTGCTAAATACAGGCATATTCTTGAGCAAAAGCTGTACCACTCTGTGAGTGATTTGAGGCTAGGATGGAGGTTCACCTTCCAGCAGGACAATGACCCCAAACACATTGCTAAAACAACACTTGAGTGGTTTAAGGGGAAACATGTAAATGTGTTGGAATGGCCTAGTCAAAGCCCAGACCAATAGAAAATATGTGGTCAGATTTAAAGATTGCTGTTCACAGCAGTTTTGCAAAGAGGAATGGTCAAAAATCCCAGTGGTAAGATGTGTCAAGCTCATATAGACTAATCCAAAGCGACTTGGAGCTGTGATTGCCGCAAAAGGTGGCTCTACAAAGTATTGACTTTAGGGGGGTGAATAGTTATACACATTTACTTTTTCTGTTATTTTGTCCTATTTGTTGTTTGCTTCACAATAAAAAATAAATAAACATCTTCAAAGTTGTGGGCATGTTCTGTAAACGAAATGATGCAAATCCTCAAACAATCCATGTTAATTCCAGGTTGTGAGGCAACAAAAGACGAAAAATGCCAAGGGGGGTGAATACTTTTGCAAGGCACTGTAATAAAAACGTATTTAATGCGGTAAATATAACTATCAGATGTTTCTAAATTATTATTGTAACAAACACAATAATATGAATATACACATTTGAATCTTTAGAAGCAGGTGGAGCAGACATGAAATAAATATAGAATATGGTTAACACAAAAAACAAAGAATCTTAAACAAAGTGTTCACCAAGTAAGATCTCATGTCCTTTCATACTGGAAAAATAATACACAAGCTACTGTGTGTCAAGGGCTTTCAGATTAAATGTACTGCTTGAAACTACCTAAAACATTGAAGAAAAAGTTTCAACAAGGGTGCCAACCTTTGTAAGTTAGCCCAACTGGCTTCTCAAGAACCCTGAGTTTCCATTTATTTGGACCAGTAGTTTGACAAAAACATTATCTAAAAAGATTTCTCTGTAGAAAGACAGAGTATGAGGTCCTGGATACATGTTTTGAGGTTCATGTGTCATGTTCGGGTGGCTTGCAAGTGATTTTAGCTGAATTTTTCAGTTGTAAAGTTCTGCTCAATGGATTTTTGAGTCCTGAAAATGTAATACTTTTATTGCTCAAAATGGCTCTATAATGGAATTAGCTTTGGAAACACTGTGTGCATTTAATTCAAAGAAAAAAACACACAATTACAGACTGTTAAAGAAATCAGGCTCAGTTTTATTATTGTAATCTGTTATCATAGCCATTACCTATTGTTCGAAGTCCTGCTCAAATATCGGTTAAATGAATTTACACACCAGGAATGTTATTTTTTTTTTTTTACTGCGGCTTCAAATTCAAACTTCACTTCTAAAATTGGACTTATTGGCAATGCTTTGGAAGGTTAAAATGTAAGATTTAAAGAACATTTTATTGTCTGAAAACTATAACAGAAGGGTGATGAAGATTGGTAGAAAATACCAGATAGAAGCAGGGTAGGAAATGCTCCGCTAATAGACGTGAGAGGAGTTAATGATACTGGATGAGAGACATACGTTGTGGACAGTCTTGAAAATTTATTAGACTGAATAATGGTTTTCATTAAAAGAAATATGGTTTCAGAAATATATATATATATATATATATATATATATATATATATATATATATATATATATATATATATATATATATATATATATATACATATATATATATATTTACATACATATACATATATTGCTGTATTTGTGAATCTATAATCCGTATTGACTCGGACTCGACAAAGTGAGGAACGCTCTTGAAAGCTCGTCATGAAACCTATGAATATGTTTGTCCAATAAAAAAGGTATCACTATATACTGCAATACTCTGATTATATATATATACATATACACATATATATATATATATATATATATATATATATATATATATATATATATATATACACATACATACATACATACACACACACAAAATAATGGCTCACCTTGCAGGCTGTGTTGTTGAGCACTTCTGCTGACAGCTAGCAGTAAGATTAAAGTACTTGAACAGACTTGTCTGAGAGGGTCCTCTGAGAATTTCTCTTCATAACTCTGTGGAAATTCAAAGTAATATGTATAAATGAGTGAGTGAAAACATTCAGAAAAACACCACCAAACCTCCCAGTTTGTTTCTATTATATAACCTAGCTTTTTATTTAGATCAATATTCACGTTTGTATGTACATAAGGGCAAGGCATATGATGAAAAATAAAACAAACAATAATAAAAGGTCTCAGAGCGAGAGAAACTAATTCAAATGTTTACATGCTCTGATCGGCTTGCCCTTGTGTGCCAAGAAACCGTAATATAGCTGTAGAATTCATCCTTATCTCGGAATGAAACCTACATACACGCAGTGTGGCCTGTGCATTCCCTGTCAGCGTCATAAAGTGAAATAAGTTTTATTTAAAGCAGTGGTAGTCAACCTGGTCCCTACTGGCCGATTAAAGCTTTCAGAGTAGGCCGCGGGGTGATTGCTAGATGGCGTCACACGTCTGAGACCCGCAGCACCACGCTTGGCTGGTTGGAGAGCTGATGAGAGAGTCTAGGGAAAGAAGTCAGGATCACTATCTAGTAAGTACAGGGCGATGCATAGCTAGGGTCATAAACTAGGGTCATATGATTTATGTTACTGTGGCACCAAGTTGGCGGTAAGGAAATTTTACCATTAAAAGTGGGTGGTAGGTATTAAAAGGTTGAAGACCCCCGATTTAAAGAGTCGCTGTGACCTAAGTCTGCACCTGACAGTGGATCTGCTTTGTTTCAAAGACTGGCTTTCAAAAAAAAATTACTTTATCTAAATGACCGGTTAATAGCAAATTATATCAGCTAGCAAAATGCATTAGAAGCCTGAATAACCCCTTTAAACACTATAGAAACCATTTCACTATTTTCCCCAACAAATTCAAAAGTAGATTTAAAATTGATATCCGTAAAATTGCTGAATTATAATTGAAACGTGAATAAAGGTGTTGTCTGTAAATCCTATGTTTGCCGCACATTTTATATCACTTTGGAGAATCTTGGTTTATTTTCATTCTGTATTGAATTCTCTCAATTGAAAATTCTATGACTTACACTAAGGTGTTGGAATACAGCGAGTATGTGCTGCTAGGCATCTATTCTAGGACAAAAACAGCAAAATATAAAGCTTTTCTATAGAGCTACTTTGACTAGGGAGAGTTTCTAAAAAGACAGTCACTCTCACATCAATGTTTTAATAGAGCTTAAAAAACGGACTATACATTGTATAAGCCACTTCTATCTAAAGTGCATAATTCCTGAGAAATTCTATATTGCTTGTTTGTATAAAAAAAAAGTTCCTGAATACAAGCCAGCAGCTTTGAAATGTTAATTAACATCACAGTCTGCTTGTCTGTCTTTGTGATGCCCATAAAAATACCACCCAATGATATCATGTAGTTAGATCCGCTCACCAACTCTTATCAAGCATTCTGAGTATAACTAGTTGTACAATAGCATGCAGGAACCGCACACAAAAATTATGAATATTGTGGATAAAGAAAATCGGCTAGCACAATGTATAGACAGTTTTTAATGCCATTAAAAGATGTAACCAACTTCCTGTTGGGTGAGGTGAGTGTCTGTTTAAAGCCTATACATTATTTCCTTTTCCCCTCTTCTAGATCACAGCTCTATACAGACTAGACACACTTGCAAAAAACAAACAAAAAAGACATACAGAACATTTTATAAATATAGTGACAAAGCCAACGGTTTCACTTTGGGTCAATGCCCTGTTTTCTGGCACTACGGATGGAGAAAACCAGGAGGCCTTAAACGATTTTTCGCAAGTGACATAGCATAAGAGAATAAACAAAACCTAAAATAAATAGGCCTAGCCCTTTCTGAGCACTATCTATAATAGTAGAATAGTTTCTCTCACTATCCCAGTTTGCATTCAGCGCTGAATGCAGCAAAACTGAACCACAGTCTAATATACTTTATGTAATGTACTGGCCTTTATCCTCTGTATTTCCCGCATTTCCAGTCTGTGGTCTGCTTCCCCAATTTATTCTCTCTGTGGATCTTTCTTTCCAGCTTCAGACCCTGTTGCTCCAGTACAATTCCAGTAGCCCCTCTGGGTAACTCTTTCTGTCTCAGCTACATTACTTCTATGGGCTCTGGGCTGCAACTCTCCTTTCAACAGACTGTCCCAGCCTGTTCACATATGCAGCCTCATAGTGATGTCATAGAGTCTTTTTAACATCTGCAGTACTGGATTGGATAAATGCCTCTACCCAGGCTCAGGCTCACATATCTGCCCTCCAGGACTCTTCCATATCTCGGTCTAGCTTTGTCACAATATGCCATTGCCCTTTTCAAATATCCCTGCATGTATGCCATTAAATACTAGTATTCATACAAAAAAAGTATTACTGTATCTTACTCATGTAAGATCAATTTTTTATGAGGTTATATATCAGCTTATTAGCAGCTATTTTATTATGGTATTCAAATTGTACAAAAGCATCAATACTGGCAAGTTTTCTTGTTTAGATAAACTGCAAGCTATCAATGAGAACAATGGGCATGAAAATGATTTTAGATGTCTTTATCATTTCTCTAAACTGTTTTGTATAGGGTAAAATAGTTTTAAATACCAACCTGCAATATCAATTTGCAAAGACTACCTCCTATGTTGAGCTTTCCATCTAAAAATGAAAGCAGTGCTGTAGTTCTGCAGGACTTCCGGAGCTGCTGCTTTCCTTCCTCTACTAACAGAACAGAGAGGAAATGCATGCTGGCCGTATAGAGCTTGGGAAGGCATGTAGCTTGCATTAAACACTCAGACACTGTATCTGGAAAAAGCAAACATTTGAAATCATAAAATACTTAAAAGCACCAATACTATTGTGAAATATATTTTTTAAGTAATTATTTGGAACCAGCACTTTCTTTCACAAAACCGAGAATAATTAGACAATTTATAAGTGTATTTCAAGTACATATGCATATTACACCAAGACAATTCCATGTAACACACAGTGATTCCACATAACGCAAGTTATTAATTTTGGTAAAAAAATAAATATAAAAAAAGACACAAATATTTTATAAAGACAAAATGCACAGTATTACATATGTTTCATGTACATAACATGTTTTTATTATTATGGAATATTTTCAAATTAGATGGCTAACTATATGTTAATCATAGCTGGTGAACAATTTAAAGAAAATCTATTAAATAAAAAAAAAACAACATTGTTAAATATATATTAATCTATAAGTTTATTTAGGTAGACATTATCAGCATTGAAAGAAAAACTACTGATAGTTCATACTTTAGTGATTTTGTGTCACTAATTGTATTAGAAGTAATTACTGCTTCCTGAAGTGCTCCTGAATGGGTCTAATGTATAAAGGGGTATAGAAATACATTTTAAAACTAAAAGATCTTGCCTGGCTTTATAGTTTTTCTAATGGATTGAAATAAACAGTGATTTAAGCTGATGAAATTTCTGTTGTATTATTGATAAAGTCTAGCATGTAGAGCCTAAAATATTTCCTTGAAGAATTAATGAAGTTTCAAGTAAATCACTTGATCATTTGCCTTGCAATAGATAAACCTCTTATACAAGTTACAAGAAACTGAAAGTGAAGGATGGAGCTTACCAAGAACGGCACTACCACATTTTGCAAATGACTCTGCCACCTGACCATATGTAACGCTGCCACTTTTTCTTAACAAGGTAGTTAAAAATACAAAAATATCGGTCCATGACTGGTAAATTGCAGACTTAATTGCAGCACCTGAAATAAAGAAACTGTATT
Source organism: Discoglossus pictus (assembly GCA_027410445.1). NCBI lineage: Eukaryota > Metazoa > Chordata > Amphibia > Anura > Alytidae > Discoglossus > Discoglossus pictus. The sequence continues at coordinate 143,668,614 of CM050166.1, forward strand.
TATTATGGTAATTTCATTTAAAAATGACACACATAAAAATAATGCAAAAGCAAATATGAGTAAAACTGCTAATATACTTAATTGACTAAAAATTACCAGGGCTTGACGATTATTTTCTACATATCAAAACATCATAATGATCTCCTATTGATAGAAACTTTTCTTAAAAAGTGGTTAATATATTCTTAAAGATGGAAAACATGACACATTTCTATCCATTTAGATCAGCTTCTTCACTTTGGTAAGAAGAAGATTGGTGAGACCTTTTGAGATACATGTGCGTAGACATTTATATATGACTGTTTATAAACTAAATTATCATCAATATTTTTATAAAGCATACTGATGCATAAGGAAAATGAGAATACATTATTAAGGAAATAAGTAACAAATATAAAGTACAAAGTGGGGAGGGTAGCATCTTTGAAAACAAGATGACAGCAACAATACAGAAAATGTCAGCTTCAAGTTCATTAGTGGTCAATAAAAGGAACATAAAACAAAACCACAAATTATTTGTGTGAAAACTAAAATTTAAATATACTGATGAATTACACATAACAAAACTAGGGCTTAGAGAAAGATTAAAGGGACTCGGAGCTCATGGTGGTTGCTCATCAGGTGGAGCAGATAGAACTGACTGTGAAGCTACACATGTATTGGTTAATACAAAGCTCTGTAATTAGATCACACTTTCTCCAGCAGGAAACAGGACTCACCCCAGGTTTTCTTGTATTGTATGGTGAGCACTAAAAACAAAGTTGCTAATAGGGGCTTCAGAATTTCATCCTGGAGCACTAGATTAGTGTCTACAAGAAGACAAGACTGTGTAAGCCTGCACAAGGAACACAGATACTGAAGTAGGAACAGCACCTATTAACAAAACAATACATTAACATGTACTATTCCACAAAGCTGAACATGATACAATCATAGAACAGGAAATTAGGCTAAATGATGTACATATACACATTTATATATATATATATATATATATATATATATATATATATAGTGCCTTGCAAAAGTAAAAGTATTCACCCCCTTGGCATTTTTCAGGTTTTGTTGCCTTACAACCTGGAATTAACATAGATTGTTTGAGGATTTGCATAATTTAGTTTACAGAACATACCCACAACTTTGAAGATTTTTTTTAAATTTATTGTGAAGCAAACAACAAATTGGACAAAATAACAAAAAAAGTCAATGTGCAGAACTATTCACCCCCCTAAGGTCAATACTTTATATAGCCACCTCTTGCCACTGGGATTTTTTTCAACACTGCTCCAGCTCCTTCAAATTGGGTAGTTTGCACGTGTGAACAGCAATCAAGTCTGACCACAGATTTTCTATTGGATTGAGGCCTGTGTATATGTAATGACAGATCAAGTGATACTAAGATTGCACACAGGTGGACATCATTTCACTAATTATGTGACTTCTGAAGGTAATTGGTTGCCCCAGAGCTTTTTATGGGCTTTATGACAAAGGGGTGAATACATTTCTAAAAAATAGTTTTATGTATATATTTTTCTCATTTCACTTCACCAACTTAGACTATTGTGTTCAGATCCATCACATAAAATTCAGATTAACAAAACACTGAACTTAAGGGGGTGAATACTTTTGCAAACTAATACGGATACAAATGTGGAACAATTCATATAACATTAAGTTTTAACAACAATACTGGGATGAGAGGACAGAAATACATTTTTGTTATTACATGATACTTAAAAGTAATACACTTACAAATAATTACTACATTACGACAAATATGCTTAGTATTCATTACATAATTAACATTAACTAATATAAAACATAGAGAAACAATTTTCTCATGGAACTCAAATACAATCATTTTCAAGGGTATTAATGTTTAGGAATTAAAACAAACAAACAAAAACCTGACCTGTGATTTTACACTTTCTTCCTTATCCTGAGGAGTGAATGGAGTCTTGAGGTCAGAGAAACATTTTTCAAGGAAATCACATTTAATGAGGCTGAAAATGAAGAGTCATAATAAATGAAATAAAACCATTTATATCAAGGATAAAAACATACTATAAGATTCAAGGATAAATGTACCAAATTGCATCTGTCAACGTTAATCAGCAGAAGCTGGAATATGTGGCGAATTGGCTCTGTTGCCAGGGATGCAATACTGTAAGGGAAAAAAGTATTTGATCCCCTGCTGATTTTGAATGTTTGAAAGAAATGATCAGTCTATAATTTTAATGGTAGGTGTATTTTAATAGTGAGAGACAGAATAACAAAAAAAGAAAAAAGAAAAAAAAGAAAAATGCATGTCAAAATAGTTATAAAATGGATTTACAGATCAATAAGTGAAATAAGTATTTGACCCCTTCAGCTTAGTACTTGGTGGCAAAATCCTTGTTGGTAATCACAGAAGTCAAACGTTTCTTGAAGTTTACTACCAGGTTTGCACACATCTCAGAGAGGATCTGCAAAGAGGAGTGTGACAGAATCCCTTCTAAGTCATTAACGTTTCGAGGCTGATGTTTGGCAACTCGAACCTTCAGCTCCCTCCACAAATTTTCTATGGGATTAAGGTCTGGAAACTGGCTAGGCCACTCCAGGACCTTAGCGTGCTTCTTCTTGAGCCACTCCTTTGCTCCCTTGGCTGTGTATTTTGGGTCATTGTCATGCTGGAATACCCATCCACGACCCATTTTCAATGCCCTGGCTGAGGGAAGGAGGTTCTCGCTCAAGATTTAACGATGGTCTTGGAACCCCTTTCACCCTTGTGTAGGTCTACAAACTTGTCCCTGACATCCTTGGACAGCGCTTTGGCCTTGGCCATGGTCGAGAGTTTGGAATGTGATTGATTGATTGCTTCTGTGGACAGGCGTCTTTTATACAGGTAACAAGCTGAGATTAAGAGTACTCCCTTTAAGAGAGTGCTCCTAATCGCAGCTCGTTACCTGTATAAAAGACACCTGGGAGCCAGAAATCTTGCTGATTGATAGGGGATCAAATACTTATTTCACTAATTGACCTGCAAATCAATTTATAAACTTTTTTCACATGTGTTTTTCTTTTTTTGTTATTCTGTCTCACTGTCCACTGACAAATAAATGATCAGTCTATAATTTTAATGGTAGGTGTATTTTAACAAACGTTCAAAATCAGCAGGGGATCACATACTCCCCCCCCCCCTCTCTGTATTTGCCTGGGAGACAATAGAGGAAACTATCACTGTGGAGAGAATGTGAGTGACTTTTCTGCCATAGAAATGACCTTCTGCTTTGTGTTGCTGAAGGAGTGGTATAAAGGGATTGTATATGAAGACGTTGCCACACCTTCTTTAGTGTAGTACTGTCGGCTGTGTTGCAATGATAACGAGAAGATGTTGCTTCTTTAGTTACAAATGGAGGACATATTTCAGTTTACAAAACCAACTCAGTGACACAGAGTAACATGGTAGATAGAGATGACAAGTGTTGATAGACTATAAAAAGATTAAAACAGGATTCTTAAAGGTAGAAATGCATCCAACACTTTTAGATGTCTTCTACAATAAAAAGGTTTAACAAGACCACCAATCTTTCTGTTTGCATAAACGTATAAATACAAACCCAAGAAAAAGGTGTCACTGCCTTTTTGCTTTTTTCAGTTCATATATATATATATATATATATATATATATATATATAAACAAAATGTTGGTGTATCTCTAACCAGTTAGTTAGGTGTGGACATAAGTGGATCAATTTTAAACCTTATAATCCTAGTACTGATAAAAATCCTAATATAAATAATTATAATATTTTCAGACATAAAGTGCATGTATAATAAAATGAACTAGACATTCCACAGAGATGAATGAGGTTTTGGAACAAAGAAATACAGTTGTTTATACAACTGATTACAAAAAAATGTGAATATCATAATCACATTTTTTCAGTGACTTGCAAAAGTATTCACCCACCTTGGCATTTTTCGTGTTTTGTTGCCTCACAACCTGGAATTAACATGGATTGTTTGAGGATTTGCATCATTTAATTTACAGTACATGCCCACAACTTTGAAGATGTTTTTTTTTTAATTATTATTGTGAAGTAAACAAAAAGGACAAAATAACAGAAAAAGTCAATGTGCATAACTATTCACCACCTTTTGCGGCAATCACAGCTCCAAGTTACTTTGCATAAGTCTCTATGAGTTTGCCACATCTTACCACTGGTATTTTTGCCCATTCCTCTTTGCAAAACTGCTCCAGTTCCTTCAAGTTGGATGATTTGCGCTTGTGAACAGCAATCTTTACGTCCAACCACAGATTTTCTATTGGATTGAGGTCTGGGCTTTAACTCGGCCATTTCAACACATTTACATGTTTCCCCTTAAACCACTCAAGTGTTGCTTTAGCAGTGTGTTTGGGGTCATTGTCCTGCTGGAAGCTGAACCTACCTCCTAGCATTAAATCCTGCACAGAGTGGTACATGTTTTGCTGAAGAATATCCCTGTATTAAGGCATCATCCATCTTTCCCTCAACTCTGACCAGTTTCTCAGTCGCAGCTGCTGAAGAACATCCCCAGCATGATGCGGCCACCACCATGTTTCACTGCGAGGATGGTGTTCTATGGGTGATGTGATGTGTTGGGTTTGCGCCAGACATAGAGTTTTCTTTTAATTGCCGAAAAGTAAGATTTTAATCTCATCAGACCAGAGCACCTTCCTCCATACATTTTGGGAGTCTCCTACATGCCTTTTTGCAAACTCAAAACGTGCCATTTTGTTTTCTGATGAAAGTAATGGCTTTCTTCTGGCCACTCTGCCATAAAGCCCAACTCTATGGAGCGTACGGCTTATTATCGTCCTATGTACAGATACTCCAGTCTCTGCTGTGGAACTCTGCAGCTCCTCCAGGGTTACCTTAGGTCTCTGTGCTGCCTCTCTTATTAATGCCCTCCTTGCCCGGTCAGTGAGTTTTGGCGGTCTCTTGGCTGGTTTGCTGTTGTGCCATGTTCTTTCCATTTGGTTATGATAGATTTGATGATGCTCCTGGGGATCATCAAATATTTGGATATTTGTTTATAACCTAACCCTGACTTGTACTTCTTAACAACATTGGCCCTTACTTGTTTGGAGAGTTCCTTGGTCTTCATGGCAGTGTTTGGTTAGTGGTGCCTGTTGCTTAGGTGTTGCAACCTCTGGGGCCTTTCATAAAAAGGTGTGTATATGTAATGACAGATCATGTGACACTTAGTTTGCACACAGGTGGACATCATTTCACTAATGATGTGACTTCTGAAGGTAATAGGTTGCACCAGAGCTTTTTATGGGCTTCATAACAAAGGGGGTGAATCACATACGCACATGCCAATTTTCTGTTTTCTATTTCTAAAAAAAAAAAGTTTTATGTATACATTTTTCTCATTTCACTTCACCAACTTAGACTATTCTGTTCTGATCCATCACATAAGATTCAGATTAACAAAACATTGAACTTAAGGCTGTGATGTAACAAAATGGGTAAAAAGTCAAGGGGGTGAATACTTTTGCAAGGCACTGTATAATATATATATATATATATATATATATATATATATATATATATATATATATATATACATATACATATATATATACACATATATATATATATATATATATATATATATATATATATATATATATATATATATATATATACACACATACATACAAATTCAAACATCAGTTCTGTAAGCCCTTACCCATTGTCAGTGGGCATCCAATGGAATTGTTATGAGATTTATGAAAGCGGTTTTAAAGATTAGGTTACCTAGAAGATCCTATTCTTCACCACAGAATTTGCCTACAGTTTTAATAGGTATTACAAGACCACCATTCAGACCAATGGAAGAGTCTGCAGTTTCAGTAATAGGCTAGGAAAGTTTGCCTTAGGATTGCTCCTTAATTTCTACCATAAATTGTTTCGCCATCTATTCTCAACCAAGAGATTTGCTTGATTTCTATACTTCAAAATAAAGATTCTTTGGACAAAGTCAGATGCTTTCCCACCTACATTTCAAGGACAAGGGAGTGGAGAAAAGCTACAGAAATGCTCCTCTGTCATTTACGGTTTACAAAGTGAATAAAAAAAAAAAAAGCTATTGCCTCCACTATCAGCAAACTCAAGCCATTACAAAATCCTATAATAGAATGGCCCATTGAACAAATGTGGTATTTACTTCAAGGTTCTAATGTCTCAAATGTGTTGAAGGATAAAGTAGCTAAATTTCTGACTTCTACTACAGAGACATTCTTTATATAGCCATATAACCCATGATGTCAAAGAAATAAACAATCTTTGGCCAAAAAAGCATGGAACCGGTTAAATCTGCTCAATAGCTATGTTTTGCTTCTGATATTACAGTCTCTGTTGATTTCTCTCATTCGCCTTAAGCTTGAGGATTAACCAATTTGTTATTGTCACTATGTACTATTCTAGGAAACTTAGACACAAATGAGAGCTATTTTCATTTCCTGGAATACTTCATGGCAGCAATATTATTCCCTAGCCTTTGGTTAGGATCAAGACTGCCATACTCCTATAGCAGGTAACCATATTGTTATTGTTGACAGGAAATGAAAATTACTTCCATTTGGTTTTAATGTTTCCCTTTTTTGAATAACTTAATTGATAAAGTAACTGTTATTTTCTTTAAAAGCATACACCGGGAAACACTGCTGTGTACATGTAATCCACCCTAACATGAAGAAGTAGAGAAAAGAAAAATGTATAAGGAATTCCTGACAACATCTTTCAGTGTTGTTGCCAGTTCATGGTTCTATCATAAATTAAATCATTGGAAAACTTTTTCTGTCTTTTTTTTATGCATAAACTAGTATCATTTAACACACATCAGTAATAAACTAACATATCAAATTATTTTATATAGCCATGATATATTTTAATTTAACTACATGACTTTTACCTTGTCAGACCTTTCAATATGTATCCTTCAGACAGTGAGGTTGCAGTATCTGTTGTATTTACAACTAAAAGATTCTCAAGTAAGCCGCATATTGCTGATAAAAGAACTGGTGTAACGAGGGAAGACTGGTTAGGTAAATGCGCAGACACACAGAATTCTTCTGAATTCAATGATGATGCTCTGGTATTATTCTTTGGACCTGCAGGGCAAAAAATATATAATTACATCATTGGAAATGATAAAATGTAAATGTCATAATTCTAAGCAACAACAATGAGCAAGTATTTGTAAACATTTTTATTAGTGCAAACTGAAATATTCTGAGATTTCAATATTTAGATATGTGCTATTATCGGACACAGATGATATTATGATTTGGAGAAAAGTGTATTCAGTTTAGAAGACACAAAAAAAAAAAAAAAAAAAAAACACATTCCAAGCACACCCAAGCAGGCCCCAAGATCTGTCTTCACACAGAATAAATCAGGGAACAGAGTTTCCACTAAAGTAGCTAAGAATTCTGGGTTGTGACATGCAAATGGCCCTAGAGCCACAAATGTGGAAAATGTTGAGCCTCATTTGCATGTCACTATCCAGAATCCTTAGCGGTAGCGCAAATATTGGCAGAATAATTCTATGGGAAAACAGGCCTCCTGGACCTCGAGACACATATGCTCAGATTAGCTTCCTAGAAGCAGAGTCGCAATACCATTTTTTTTATACTACTCTTATTTTGTTTAACATGTCAGCTTGGTCTGCTAGTCACTAACAGGACTTCATTTGTTAATGTATAGTTAAGTATTGCATAGATATCTCAAACTTTCCCTCATTTAAAATAAATGAATTGTACTCATTATAAACATATTTTCCTGGTATATGGATGCAACATTAACGTCAGAGTATGGCCCTTCTGCTGTGTCAAGACAACAATACAATTAAGCCCTCCCTTATATATTGCTACTTCTACTCTCTTGGGCAGTTTTATTCCAGTCATCTTGCATTTTGGGAAAAATCTTTCTTAAGAACTTATGGATCAATTTTAATAAGGGCCGATTACGAGGGATAGCTCACCCTCTCCCTTCCTAGTTTGGCCTGCTAGACCTCTGGAGAGCTCCAAAAGGGAAAAGCATATGGCAGAGATGGATTTTCCTCGATATATGTTCTGGAGTTTGCTTAAAATGGCTCTGGAGAATTAACTCATATCCTTAGACCTCATGTAACTTTTAATTATTTCCCAATCACCTATTATATTTGTCAAACTGCGAGTTGTCCTCACGCTTGCAGTCCATGTGATGTCACGTCATTAGCATATGCCGGGCGGACAGCCGGAAGACACGATGGAGAGCAGAGAAAAGCAGGAGCTCACCGGAACAAGGTAAGTGAGGGGAGAAGGGGGGTAATTGGAGAGGGGGAAAGGGATGAGGAGGATGATGATGATAATAGGAAAGGGAGGGAGAGGGAAAGAGATACAAGGGAGGGAGAGGAGGGGGAAATTAGACACAAGTGAGGAAGAGGATCGCGATGAGCGCCAAAGGTGCTCACATTGGGTGGCAAGCAGCAGTGCCAGCACTCAAATTTGATTGCCGTAATTTTTGACGGGCAAATCGCTAGTATCATTTTATTTTCTGTTGGACCTTTTTGTATTGCCCTTTATATCTTACTGTGCCTTTTTCTGACTTACATCCATGTTTGGGGTGAATATCTTCCAGGCTCACATGCACTACTGGTTCCCTTGTCTGTTAGACCTGGTGTTCTCGCTTTCCTTCTGCGTAGGCACAAGCATTGCAACTAGAAGAACCTACACACTGTGTCTCCTTCTTTGGTACATCTTCTTAACCTCATGCCCTGTCTATTGATGTACCCCAAGGTTCAGTCCTTGCGCCCCTCCCCTTTAACTATACATACTCCCTTGGTGCCCTAATAAAATCTTTTACATTTCAGTATCATCTCTCACCTCTCGGTACCAGATCTATCCCCTTCACTTCTAGCTCAAGTTGCCAACTGCCTCTCAACCATATCATCCTGGATGTCTGTCAGAGAACTTAAACTCAACATGTCAAAAAGTGAAATCCTTATCTTCCCACCCTCTACTACAGCTTTCACTTCTCAAATATCTCTTACAGTTGATAATACCATCACAACTCACACCTCTCAGGCCCGTTGTCTTGGGGTACTGGACCCTGCCCTTTCTTGTATTCCTCAAATACAATCAATAACAAAATCTTGTCAGTTTCACCCAAAAACATATCCAAAATACGTCACAAATTTACACAAGACACAGACAAAATTCTAATACATTCTCTCATCATATCTCGACTCAACTACTGTAATTCACTCCTTGAATGCCTCTGCTAGACTCATCTACCATACTACATGTTCACTGTCTGCAGCTCCTTTCTGTTAATCACTCCACTGGCTTTCCATAGCCTCCAGAATCAAATTTATAATCATGACCTAACATATAAAGCCTTCAACCACCGTGCAGCCCCTTTTATCTCTGCTCTTATTTCAAAATACTCCCTCAACTGCCCTCTTTGTTCCTCCTCTCACTCCCACCTTCAAGACTTTTCTTATACTGCCCCTAATCTCTGGAACTCATTGCCTCGCTCCACTAGACTACATTCTCGACTCAAAACGTAAAAAAAAAAAAAAATCACTAAAAACGCATCGGTTTAAAAAAAGCTTTAATATGCACAACTGCACACTCCAGTTTAATATCACTCACACCCACAATGCAACACAGAAACCTCCACTTGATTGAACCAATTGCTTTCACACTGCCATCTTGCATTGATCACCCTCTTGCATCACACGCAAACCCTTTTGATTATAAGTTTGCGATTATAAGTTTTAAATCCTTTGTCTGTGCTTTGCAAACAAGCACTATGTACATTTAATTGGAAGCTCAAAAACAGGGGCCTCCATTCTTTGTAATGTGTAAAGTTATGCTAAGAAGTAATTCATTATCCCTTTGATAGAATTAATAAAAGGTCCTTGCAGCTAAATATCCTAACAAGAGAGACATCTTGATTCAAGGTTCTTTCTTTCATCCTTCTCCTCAGGATCTCAATTTGATGGTTTGGAAGTTAAGCTGCAGAAATTACAAACCTTCGATTTAAAAATAAATAAATAAATGATATTAGAACCCTCCTTATAGCTAGGCAAAACTCCACCTCTTCTGTATACTACAGAACCTGGGAAATATTTGCATATTAGGCCTCTACTCAATCAAATATGAATATTCAAAAACATTTTCTCGGACAGGATTTGGTACAGTGCCTTGCAAAAGTATTCACCCCCCCCCCCCTTGGCATTTTTCATGTTTTGTTGTCTAAACTTGGAATTAACATGTATCGTTTGAGGATTTGCATCATTTAATTTACAGAACATGCCCACAACTTTGAAGATGTTCATTTTTTATTTTTTTTTATTGTGATGTCATGTTATTTAAACAGTAGGACAAAATAACAGAAAAAGTCAATGTGCATAACTATTCACCCCCCTAAAGTCAATACTTTGTAGAGCTACATTTTGCAGCAATCACAGCTCCAAGTCACTTTGCATAAGTCTCTATGAGCTTGCCACATCATACCACTGGGATTTATGCCCATTCCTCCTTGCAAAACTGCTCCAGCTCCTTCAAGTTGGATGGTTTGCGCTTGTGAACAGTAATCTATAAGTACGACCACAGATTTACTATTGGATTGCGATCTGGGCTTTGACTAAGCCATTCCAACACATTTACATGATTTCCCTTAAACCACTCAAGTGTTGCTTTAGCAGTGTGTTTGGGGTCATTGTCCTGCTAGAAGGTGAACCTTCGTCCTAGCCTCAAATCCGGCACAGAGTGGTACAGGTTTTCCTCAAGAGTATCCCTGTATTTTGCACCATCCATCTTTCCCTCAACTCTGACCAGTGTCCCAGTCTCGGCTGTGGGACTCTGCAGCTCCTCCAGGGTTACCTTCGGTCTCTGTGCTGCCTCTCTGATTAATGCCCTCCTTGCCCGGTCAGTGAGTTTTGGTGGGCGGCAGTCTCTTGGCTGGTTTGTTGTTCTGCCATGTTCTTTCCATTTGGTTATGATAGATTTGATGATGCTCCTGGGGATCATCAAATATTTGGATATTTTGTTATAACCTAACCCTGACTTGTACTTCTCAACAACATTGTCCCATACTTGATTGGAGAGTTCCTTGGTCTACATGGCAGTGTTTGGTTAGTGGTGCCTCTTGCTTAGGTGTTGCAGCCTCCGGGGCCTTTCAAAAAAGGTGTGTAAATGTAATGACAGATCATGTGACACTTAGATTGCACACAGGTGGACATCATTTCACTAATTATGTGACTTCTGAAGGTAATTGGTTGCACCAGAGCTTTTTATAGGTTTCATAACAAAAGGGGTGAATACATACGCACATGCCAATTTTCTGTTTTCAATGTCTAAAAAATTGTTTTATGTATATATTTTTCTCATTTCACGTCACCAACTTAGTCTATCGTGTTCTGATCAAAATAAAATTCAGATTAACAAAACAATGGACTTAAGGCTGTAATGTAACAAAATAGGTAAAAAGTCAAGGGGTGTGAATATTTTTGCAAGGCACAGTATTTTCAAAGAGGATATGGGTGTTATTTATCATATCCTGAAGGAGAACATTTCAGCCATATCAGCTTTTACAGACATGCAATGACTGGGCTTCTGAAGAAATGAAAGGTAGTTTTGAACTTTTGGCTTCCAAGAAAAGCATTTGCTGTTTTGTCTTTGAAGTTTAAACACACTCTGTTAAAGGTTTAAAAAAGAGAATGTGTCAAAACTTTTAACACTGGAAAAGACTCTTCATATATCTCTTTTCAAGATGAAACTTGGTGACAAAGTAGTATCCTCTTTCCATTTGAATCAAGAGATCAGATTAGCTGCTCTTTCTGATCTTTCAGGCCCTGACGATGGATCCATTTATGCTGTTGGTGCTATCAAATTTATTTAGAAATAACAAATAAATCATAAAATGTTTTTATTTGTTCAATCTACCATCTGGGCCAAGAAAAGGAAAAAGAAGCTTCTCCAAGAATTACAAGCAAGGGGCTTACTAATAACATCTCCAAAGCATATGGGATTATGGGCGAGCCTATACCTAAAAGGTTTAAAAAGTGTACTCTAACTATGCATTATTAGCAACATGAGCCATATCTCACAACTTTTAATACTTTCTTTTTAATACTTTCTTGAGACACTACTAGTTGGAGACACTACTAGTTGGAGGTATTAGCCAAAAGATTTTGGGCAAGAAATGTTGAAGTCTGCTTCTCAATCCAAACATTTTTTGGGGGTATTATTCTAAAAGTCAATGCTGCCATGAATATACCTAGATAATTGTATTCCAAATTACAGTATTATTCATTTCCTAGTTCTATTCATGGCAGCATTAAGATTCCTACAAAAATGTAAAGTTGGAAAGCAATACTGCTCTCTAGATGAGGCTGGGCCTTAATCGTATTCCTGTCCTGACATAGGAGGGGCATACCTAAAAGTTGATGTTGCCATGAAGATAAAGCGGAAATGAAAATTACTTTTTAAAGTGACACAGAGAAGTCCCAAGTATGGTATACTTTTCCAAAAAGACTGGGCATGCTGCGACTCCATGGAGGAATTTATCTAAATAACCCTGGTGAGAAAATGCCCAGGCTTTGGTTTAAAGGGCACTTTAGTATGACAGTGACCTATTAACAAATTATTTAAACTTAAGACAATACTTTCAAAGTTTAGGAGACAAACAATTACTGGGAAACAATCCATAATACATGGTGCTAAGGGGGCAAATCATAAAGCCTGACAACAGGTAAAAATTGCAAACTTCAATGTATGCTTAAAGCAGAAAAGTGCAATTTTTATTAAACATTAAATTGATAAAGTCCTTGGGCCTCATTCAATTGCGATTTGGCCAATTGAATATGGCTCTAAATAAGCACATAGCATATTTTTTTTAAAGAAGTTTTTAGTTAGTAAAAACCTTGCTTTTGGATAGATGCTTGCTAACTAAAAACTTCTTTAAAAAAAATATGTTATGTGCTTATTTAGAGCCCTATTCAATTGGCCAAACTGCAATTGAATGAGGGCCCTTGTCATTACGTACACACATTATATATATATATATATATATATATATATATATATATATATATATATATATATATAGTAAATAAAAAGTACATCTGTGTTCACATTTGAATGTCTAAAGCAAGTTAAAAATCCTGCTTCCAGCTCAGAGTTCTGAGAAAAACAGTTATTACACTGCATTCTGGGAAGTTGAGCTGGGACATGCAAATGTGCCCACAAATGCCTTGTTCTTCAATCCGTAGCCATTATCAAACATGGCTTCCTTTAAGCTTATGCATGCTGTATTACACAGCTTTAATGCAAAGCCAAGGTTGGAATAAACACAGGCTGAGTATCCAATCCATGTACAGCTGTTTCAAGCTTACTGGCTATCATCAGCATGGAGCGGGATCTCAGCCTGTGTTGTAGTTCACCACAACAATCATTTATAATATGGTGGGCAAAAGAGCGATATATATATATATATATATATATATATATATATATATATATATATATATATATATATATATATATATATATATATATATATATAAAACTAGATTTAAAAACCTCTACTGGTTCACTTTAAGTAAGGATTTTGTTGAACCTAATGTTTCTGTATAATAATCCAGGGATTGTTATGTTTTGTTAAAAACTAAAAATACATTTCTTACAAATTTAATTTTAAGTTAAAACATAATGAATACATGTAGTGTTTAAGTGACTGTTGAATAGGGAAAAAAATGCATTAAACAAAAGATAAAAAACACTTTTTTTCTTAGTATACCTTGATCCAGCAGTTGATCAACTAAATTTTCAGATATTAAAGAAGAAGAGGCTGGTAACAGGTGATCCATATTACTCATGGAGGAAGACGTAGGAAGTATCTGAAAAAGTTACAAATAATAATGTGGCAATTTTTTTTTTTTTTATGGTTAAAGCGAGTAAATAGGCAAGCCTCTTTGCTAACCCTTTAGTAAACTATCGCATGACACTCTCTGATGGCTTTGTTACAAATAATATATGAAAAGCTACACAAATTAGTCTACACAGGAATTCTCCCCATCACACACTTATATAGTAACAATGCACGCTAGTCATACTTGAATATATTTATTCAATTTACTATAGCATATGTTTGAGCTTTAAATTTACATGGACTACTACTAGCAACCTCAAACAGCAGTTTGTGTGGTAGTCTATGAACAGGAAACAACATCCGTCAAGTGGTTTTTTATTAGAACATTTGACAGGATATCAGAAGACATATACCATCTGTAAACTATTTTATTTATATTTTCAGACATTTTTCATTTATATTTAAGACCATCTATTTCTATTCTTTAACCTTTACTTCTTCCTGTGTCTTAGTCTAATAATACAGAATTTGAGAGTAATGGGGAATGAACTAGTGCAGTATGATATAGAGTTCATTTTGAATTCTAACAAAATATTTTCTTTTTAAAATTAAAAAAAATATTAAAGCATTTAAATACATTTAAGCATTTCTGACCCGAGACAAAAGATAACAAAAATTGACTTAAATTACCAATTAAAATCAAACACTTGATAATGCAGGTTGCATCACCTACCATAGTACTTAATGTTGATACAGAGCAAGGAGATGGGTTAGAAATATTAGGTGCATTCTGCCAAAGGTAGAGAGAGTCTTCAGAACCTAAAATAAATGTACACATGTAATTAATAGGAAAGTACACAAGAAAAAGTCATAATTTACATATACGTACAGCTACAGCCACAAATGCAGCCTGAGTGTAACCGCTTTACTTTTTCTAACAATTATGTAGGAAACATTTGTCACAGAAAAGGAAAACATCTAGGCTTTGGTCAACCCTTCATAGGCAGTGATACCATGCGAGAAAACATCATTTCACAGTAAATGTAGCAGCATATGTTTTGCATTGGACATTTCTATGGAATTCTATTACAAATACAACATACAAAATGTAACATCAGACACTGAAAAGATGTTGGCTATTTTTTTAAGGTCTCAAGTATGGTTTTAATGGGCATTCATACTGCGATGGATTGGAAACAGTCCCGCTAGCTCTAGAGCTGCCAGCAGATGCCGGTATCCTTAGGATACAGGACAATACAGGCCCATAGTAGGCTACAACACTTGGAACATGTCTCCTCTACTTCTCATTCATTGAATGGCACCCAAACAGGGTTGAGCTACATTATTATGACCACTGCCTACTTTTGACGTCAGCAGCGCATAGCCATTGAAATACGGCACGTGTCGTTAGCTGGCTTGGTGGGTATAGAATGTGGCATGTAGGTATTCTACAAGCATATCAACCATCACTGTCGTGGGTAAAACGTGTGATGAGCACCACATGCCATTAATATCAGAGGTTAACGTCAGCTGTGAAGGTGTGTGATGGCCAGCCTGACGCGCTACAGTTAAGCAACTAACCATCCAAACGAACTAGGGGGGCTACCAGATGTGTGTCTAAAAACAACAGTACAGCGAACCCGGTTGTATGTGGGACATTGACGTGTCAGGCACAAAACCTTAGCGAATAAACACTATGCAACTGTTTGAAGAACACAAGCTGGTGGTGGCAGTGTTATGGTCTGTGGAATTTCTTTCACAGTATTGTCTGGGTCCATACCTCTTGAAGGCACTCAACCTATTGGGTTATTTATCCATCCTTGCAGATCAGGTACACCCATACATGTTGACTGTGTTCCCTGGAGCGGATGGGATCTTCCAGCAGGACATTGCAACATCATATGACCAGAATTGTCCGGGAGTGGTTGGAGGAGCACGAGGAAGACTTCAAATTACTTGCCTGGTCTCCAAATTCCCCGGACTTGAACTTCATCGAGCACCTGTGGATCACCTTGATTGCCATATGGATCCTTCACCACGCACGCTTCAGCAGCTGTCTGATGTTCTACAGTCTGCATGGCTCCAGATACCCTTGCCAGCCTTTCAGAGGTTATTGACTCACTACCACGACATCTAGCTGCTGACAGTGCAGCACACTGCGGTTATTCGGGATATTAGCTGGTGGTCATAATAATGTGACCGACTGTGTATTTGATGTACCATTTCCATACATCCAACTTTTAATAGCCAATCAGGAGTCTCCATTTGACATTAGCTTTTGCAGCTTTACCACAATCCAAAGGAAGCCCTTACTGTGCTAGTACCTGAGAATCTATCTACATGGACATGTGGGTACTTCCCTCACCAAGACCCACAAATCATACAGTAAAAAAATGGCCTTATCCACCAATTTACTGTATTCACATCACACACAATAATCATACAATTAATTGGCAACTGGGGGAGGAGAGTCTCATATTTGTCACACACATATATAAGGATACGTTTTAAAAACGGTAGAAAAGTATTTTTGCATTAAACATACCTATTTGTTTTTACTATGCAACATATTGGCCAAATTTGTAAACTTCAGCAGAAATGACACAGACTCTGCTGTACTGTATCTCATACTAACTAATCAGTGACCATCTCTCTGCAACATGTTGCTTTGCCATGAAAATCATATGGATAAGCACACCCATAAACAAGATGTGCATGCCTTGCTGCGGTCCATGGGGTCAAGGAGAGTCAGACATGACTGAACAACTGAACAAACACATGCTGTTTATGGAACTTCCACTGTGTCACTTTAAGTTGAATTCATAAAAAATACATTACCTTGTTTCCTCAACATTAGAGAAGGCTATTTATAGAAAGGTACTTACTGGTAATATTTCCCTGGGTGGTTTTCAAAGGTATGGTGGAACAACTGAAGTCAAAAGTATAACGTCCAAGGTAGCAATTCTTCACCATCTGAGTCACATGCTCATAGAAGTAGTAATGATGACATAAAACCTGCAGAGCAGATCGGCCTACCAAAGATAAGCCAGACTCTTCATCATGTACGGAGGGGCCCTGCACAAAATAAAGGATATAATATGATAAGGCACAAAACCTACATACTCTAAAATGTTATAGATGACTTTGTTAATACTTTTTTTTTATGTGTTGTGTACATATATTTTTTTTTTTGTAATGGACATTACATGGATCCATTGATCTAAACTGAAACACTGTCTATAGCGAATATCATGGATTGTGTGTACTTCGAAACAAGATTAGTACCATAGTGTTTGATTTTAATAAATTGCAAAACACATGTCATTTTATGTTAAAGGAGTCAGATACAAGATGCATATGAGGTACAGATGAGGGTCTTCCAACACTTCTCTTTGTTGAAGTGAATCTAGGCCAGTGATTTTTTACATATTGTATGACACATTATCTCTCCATATATCACTTTTCCAAAAGCACCAACAAATTATAAACATTTTCAAGAAAAATAAAAAAAAACTTAAAAAACAACCCCAAGAGGAGGAACAAAATACTATATGGTTGATTGTAGGGTCCATAATCTAAAAAGTACACTAAGTCAAATTAGTAGCAAAGAGGAGCATAAAAGCCACATATTATTGTAGAAATGTAAATGACACAAAAACATTTACAGCCTTATTAAATTGCAATTCGGTAAATTTAAAAGGGCTCTATTTAAGCACATAGCATATTTCTTTTACAGAAGCTTTTAGTTAGTGAAGACCTTACTTTTGAAAAGAGGTTCCCTAACTAAAAACTTCTGTAAAAAAAATATGCTATGTGCTTAAATAGAGCCCTTTTAAATTTACTGAATCGCAATTTAATAAGGCTGTAAATGACAATTGGTTTTTGATAGTTGAGTGAAAGTGTTAGTTAACGTTTTTCTTATTTTTTGAGTTGGGTGTTTCAAGGATAACATTCCTGTAAATATCCTTAATATAACAGTGGGCACAACAAGCAGGAAATGCATGCCAAGTTGGTACAAACAATAACAATGACAGAGACTTAACATGTACAAGCCTCTATAATTACACTGGGAATGCGCTTTCTGCTTACCCCCTACTTTGTGCTTCTAACTTTATCTAAGGGAATTAACTCAGCAAGTGGGATGTTGAAAGTAATTTATGTTAATAATACCCAACTCGGACAACTGAACAGAATAACTAACATATCTATACAACAAATCTGTTATTTTATTTTAGATGCCCTTTTCATTTTTCTAATAAAATGATTTAGGTGTCACTATACAAACTCAGTTTGCACCCAAGAGAATTACATTTTATAAAGTGGCATCCATACAAATACAGGCTTCTCAATCAGTCACTGTGGGAATGTGGCATAAAAGCACCTTGGTGATATTCTTTCAAAGCTATGCTTGAAACGGGGGAAAACTCACCAGGGACATACATAATTAGGCTAAGCCCAGGCAACGAAAAGTTTCAATATTATTTGGTTGCAAAAGAAGGCTGAGAAATATAACAAACTCAAACTTTTATTTATTTATGAAATAAAAAATAAATAAATAAATAGTCGATTAATAATTAATTAACAACTAATTTATTAATAAGTAATCCACATATTGGAGATCAGAGGAGATCTTAAAAGGTTGAACTTGATGGACTGAAAGTCTTTTTTCAACCTTAATCACGATGTAACTATGTAAGAAGATTGAGGTTACAAGCTCTAATTCATCAAACATATTACACATATCATCAATATCCTGACATTTACTAAAGTGGCATCCATGCAAATAAGAGATGCACAACCTGCAGCTACTGTAAGGAGATGTGAGTGTGGAAGTGGAGAGTATATTCTCAGTAGGAAGGGGGTACAGCAATAAACTAATTACTAGAACAGAGTAAAAACAAACATTTTGAATGTGTATACAGTCGGGTCCATAAATATTGGGACATGGACACAATTCTAAACTTTTTGACTCTATACACCACCACAATGGATTTGAAATTAAACGAACAAGACGTGCTGTAACTGCAGACTTTCAGCTTTAATTTGAGGGTATTTACATCCATATCAGGTGAACGGTGTAGGAATTACAACAGTTTGTATATGTGCCTCCCACTTTTTAAGGGACCAAAAGTAATGAGACAATTGGCTGCTCAGCTGTTCCATGGCCAGGTGTGTGTTATTCCCTCATTATCCCATTTACAAAGAGCAGATACAAGCTACAGTGTTCATTTCAAGTGTGCTATTTGCATTTGTTGCTAACTCTCAATATGAGATCCAAAGAGCTGTCACTATCAGTGAAGCAAGCCATCATTAGGCTGAAAAAACAAAACAAACCTATCAGAGAGATAGCAAAAACATTAGGTGTGACCAAATCAACTGTTTGGAACATACTTAAAAAGAAAGAACGCACCGGTGAGCTCAGCAACACCAAAAGACCCGGAAGACCATGGAAAACAACTGTGGTGAATGACCGAAGAATTATTTCCCTGGTGAAGAAAACACCCGTCACAACAGTTGGCCAGATCAAGAACACTCTCCAGGAGGTAGGTGTATGTGTGATGAAGTCAACAATCAAGAGAAGACTTCACCAGAGTAAATACAGAGGGTTCACCACAACATGTAAACCATTGGTGAGCCTCAAAAACAGGAAGGCCAGATTAGAGTTTTCCAAAAAACACCCAAAAAAGCCTTCACAGTTCTGGAACAACATCCTATGGACAGATGAGACTAAGATCAACTTGTACCAGAGTGATGGGAAGAGAAGAGTATGGAGACGGAAAGGAACTGCTCATGATCCAAAGCATACCACCTCATCAGTGAAGCATGGTGGTGGTAGTGTCATGGCGTGGGCATGTATGGCTGCCAATGGAACTGGTTCTCTTGTATTTATTGATGATGTGACTGCTGACAAAAGCAGCAGGATGAATTCTGAAGTGTTTCGGGCAATATTATCTGCTCATATTCAGCCAAATGCTTCAGAACTTATTGGACGGCGCTTCACAGTGCAGATGGATAATGACCCGAAGCTTACTGCAAAAGCAACCAAAGAGTTTTTTAAGGGAAAGAAGTGGCATGTTATGCAATGGCCAAGTCAATCACCTGATCTGAATCCGATTGAGCATGCATTTCACTTGCTGAAGGCAAAACTGAAGGGAAAATGCCCCAAGAACAAGCAGGAACTGAAGACAGTTGCAATAGAGGTCTGGCAGAGCATCACCAGGGATGAAACCCAGCGTCTGGTGATGTCTATGCATTCCAGACTTCAGGCTGTAATTGACTGCAAAGGATTTGCAACCAAGTATTAAAAAGTGAAAGTTTGTTTTATGACTGTTAATCTGTCGAATTACTTTTGGTCCCTTAAAAAGTGGGAGGCACATATACAAACTGTTGTAATTCACACACCGTTCACCTGATTTGGATGTAAATACCCTCAAATTAAAGCTGAAAGTCTGCAGTTAAAGCACATCTTGTTCGTTTCATTTTAAATCCATTGTGCTGGTGTATAGAGCCAAAAAGATTAGAATTATGTCGATGTCCCAATATTTATGGACCTGACTGTATATTAGTCAAAAAGTTACAATTCAATAGACTGTGTTGCTTTTTTTCCCCCAACCATGAAGTCCACAAAAGCATCCAAAAGAAAAACAGAACAAAAAATAACACATTAATGCTAAATTAAATGATAAAATACTGAGAACTCACCCTAAAGCTGCCCTACAATGGATGCTTTTCCAAGTGCTTCCTATACACCCCTTGAAAAAGTCCGCCTTTACATCAACAATGCAATATTGGCTTTCTTTTACATATATTTTCTCTATGCAAAGTACTTGGATCTCATAAAAGGTAAATGTAAGGCGACTGTACAACATATTAAGGGGTGGTTAAGTGGTTAGGATTCAGTGCTTTCACCACTATGATCTGGGTTCGATTCCGGTCAGGGAACCAAGAGGTCACACCACACTGAAGCCTAGCAGGGTTGGGCCTGGTCCGTACTTAGATGGGAGACCACCCATGAATACCAGAACTGAATGTTGTGGCCCACTGGAGAAGGAACTGGCAACCCACTCCAGTATCTATACCATGAATATCAAGTGGATCAGCATGACCATGGCCATAAAGATGTCCTGTGGTCACAGAAGGTTGGAAAAGACTGAACGACGCAAAAAAGAAAAAAAAAAACATATTAATGAAACTAGTTTAACATTCTATACACTCGTTTAACGTTCTACATGAAGAAATTAAATGCAGGGTCAAAACATTTTTTTTATAGAAAAACACAGACTGGTTGTGTATATGTGAATTATTCAATATTTTGAAACCTCTCTGTAATTGTAATTTTGTTATTGTCAAAAAGCTATCTCAAGAGTTTTTTTAATAATCCCTATAAAATATAAACGGGAGGCCCAAATGTTGCAGGCTGCAACAGACATCCCAATTATGGTAGGATAGTAAAGTATGAATGTAAATATCTGCAATTTATTGAAAAAAAAAACTAATTCAATTCTAGAAAAACAGCTTTGAATTTACTAAATTTTGTCTGTCTCTCAAGAGATTCCCTACCAGAATGGTCTAATTTTACATTATCAAATTAACTCATTAATGGTTGACTAGCCTTCTTATAAGTATCTAATATCCCTCTCTGTTGATTAATGTCTCCCCAATTAATAGATTTATTTTGCATATAGCTTGTATTGTAACAATATAGATTGGTTGTTCAGACACCTCAGAGGCCATATGTAAAAGGATACCATTAATCGGGGAGCCATCCTCCAATAATGAGAGACATCAGGTACGGATAAGAAACAGTCAGGTGAGGGATCCCTTTTGAGCTCGAAGCTGTTTTTTTAATAATTACTAGGGAAAATGTTTAATAACATCCAACTGCACATATACATATTTTGGTGGTACTTTGTTTTCTTACATAATGCAAGCAGAAGCTACAATGTTTGGTTTCTGCTGATCAAGTTCTTCTGGTGGGAAGCAAACATTGAATGCAGTGGAAACTTCCACGGATGCAAGCAAATATGGCAACCAAAATGCCAGTGCTTTCAATAGGACAAGCTGAACAGTCTGCATAGTCCACATAATTATATAAGCTGCCAGTATAACTTGTTAAATGCCTTATGTAATCAAGTCATGCTTTCATAAATATATAAAATAATTAAAAATGACATGCATTAATACATATATTAAATGACAAAAGTTTATGTATCATGTTCACATTATGTGAAAAGTATATGTACTATATAGTATAGTGAAATTAGTGAAACAGAATGATTAATAATCCTCTGCCCTGACATGATACAGAAAACAGAGAAGCACGAAGCCATGTGATACTCTGGACTGAAGCAACTTAAAGGGCCATTTACCTCCCTATAAGTTGTGTGAAAGAGCACAAGATCCTATGTTAAAGTGATCTATTGCTTTTTTTAAATTAAACTAAGAACAGTTAAAATATTGCAGACTTGGGTTTGTTTACAAGCACACTGCAGACTGCCCCATGATTTACAGCATCTGTCGGAAACCGGGAACGGCCTTTACAAGCTCTGTGTGAACAGAAAGAATTATGGTTTAACTCTGCTTTCAGGAATGTCATCAGCCATCAACTTCCAGAGTAGCATATCTGTGAGTTTCAAGCAGCCATTTCCCTGCACAGATGAATTTGGGATGGGTTAACCATCTTTCTGATCTGCTCTCCACACACAGCTCTTGCTGTCAGTCTCTCTGGAGGCATGCCTAATTCTCATGTAAACAGGTGCTTTTTTTTTACATCAAAAAATTCATAAATGAAGCTCTATTTCAAAAATTCAAAAATTATTTCAACATGTTTTCAGGAGTACATTACAGTGGTGTGCTGCAAGTGGTGCCGAATTAAATGTCCCTTTAATGCTTTTGAATATAAGCCTAGATAAGGAAACAAAGATAAGAGGATAGTTGTCCTTCGTTTACCAGTGTATTTGAAAAACTTGAAAGTGTAAATAAAACATCCATTTCTGTGTTATGATATTTTTCTAAATAGGCACAATTTATTTTACAAACAAAATAAAAATTGTATAAATAAGTTCTTTTAAATGTACGATAGAAATGTTGAGACTGTATGGGCACTTTATGTTATGTTATTAGCTAATATTATACAATGCATACTATACTAATGTAAATCAAGTGAAACGAAAATGTTGAAAAATTGCAAACATACAAATAAAAATATCAGCACTGGCAGATTTTTGCTCAAGCAATAAAAGACGCAACAGAATTGTATGTAATTAAAATGAACAGTCCTAGTATTGAACGCAGCAGCTTCCTATCAACCAGCCTGGCTTCTGCATAAATTTGGACACATTTTAGAAAATTAGTCAGAGGTTTTGTTCGAAAAATATCTGCTTACTATGAAATGGGAAAAACTGTGATAACCATATGGTCTACAGATGATTATTTCTGACTCAGTGTATTGGAAATGTGATTTGTAGTCACAGATTGGAATTTAAAATGTGCTTCCTAATACATCTTATAACCTAAATACACACACACCAATGTACCAACACAAGATCGCTGTCCTGCAGAATGTAAATGCCATTTTTTACAGTTATGGATTAATAGTTTTCTACTTTTTCAAAAAAAACTGTATTGCTTCCTAATAAACTGTCTGCATTCATTTTATGGTTCTACAGCATTATTTCACATGAAAATCCTTCTATATCATTAACATAAGTCATGTTTACTGACATATGCTTTTAGAGACATATTTAATAGAGCTGATTGGTGCTACTGTAAAAACTAGCTTCACAGATTACAAGAAAGTATATGGTCCAAGCCATCTATAGATCCAATTCCCAATTCAGAACGCAAAATAGTATAAGTGTCCTCCCATGGCAGGTTTTGGGGGGAATCACAAGTTCTTGCCTTCTATTACATGTATCTAGCATCAGTTGTTACAAACTATTTTGTCCCTATATGAGTACAGGTGGTCCCCGGTTTATGGACGAGATATGTTCCTGAGCATGTCTTTAGGTCGGATTTGTATGTAACTAGGATCCCTGATGAATAATCATCATAATAATAATAATATTATTATTGTTAATCATCATCAACATTAAAATGGTTAATAAGTGGTAATAATAATAATAATAAAGTGTGATATTGTAGTAATAATATTATTATTAATAATAATACAATATAATCGTACGAATGTTAGTCAAGCAATGTTAAATATTGTGGGCCTTGCGAAGCACGCAGTTGTGGGTCTGCAGTGAGCGCCAATGGCGCTCATTGCAGGCCTCGCAATAAGCTTGAATGTTTAATAAAGAGTTGAAGCATTGATATTGTTTTTCTTTAATAAATAGGTATGAGTTATGTGTGAAAATTGTGGCAAAGTGTTAAGAGCAGATGGTGATAATCTCCCCAATGCAAAAAAAAGAGAGATGAATGGACCAGCAATAGCCATGATTTGCAGTTGGATGGTTGACAATCTAAGAGTAATTTGCAAAAAATGACAAACAGAAAGGATAGTAGATAAGTATTGACTTTATACATGCTTTTTTATTAGTTTGACAAAATGTGCAAACTATATGGGCTTATTAATTCTTGTCTGCAGTAAAATGTTTTAGGTTCACTGACTTCTTGTTTGAATTCTGGGAAACATTCAAAAGTTAAGAGGTTGACATCTTAAAAGTACTTGTGCTCTACCTTTTGGCAGAGGCCGTACAAAAAATCTCAGAAACAAGCAGGTTCATCAAACGTCTCCCACGTGGAGAGGTTAGATCAGCAAAGGCCAACAGCAAGATAAACCTCAGTAGTTTTCCGGGGTTGTTCATTTCATGACAAGAACCTCAAATGGTTAAATCTTTGCTGGGTAAAAGTAAGGCAAATATCCAGTGTTTTATTTGCCACAATGTCAGATATCTTAGTAAAAATAATTAGGCCAGTTTTATGCACATCTGGGTGGGATTGTTATCTACACTTGTAGCATATTGTCATATTGATAATACGTTTATTTACTGGGGATCTGTTTTTTCCCCAAAGGGACATAGACGGTTTCTTGATTTTTACTAGGAATAGAATATCCCGATGTATCTATTTACTTATATGCACTTTATTTTATTAACACATGCTTATAAGCTCTGCATAAAATCATTAATTTGTTCCTTTTGTGTCTGGACTCTTGCTCATGCAACTCATAAATACACAGACTGTGAAGTGCAGAGTTTCAAATTAGCCAATCAGTGACCTCTATCAAGTAGCAGGCAGCAAAATGTTGCCACTGATTGGTTTACTATGAGACACTACACAGCCTGTACTTAGAAGTACACTGTCTTCATGAACTGCAGAGGCGAGAAACCGGTTAGGAACTATTCCTAAAGAGTATAGGCAGAAAAAATTGTTTTTAAGCACTTCCTAATAAAATAAAGTACACAAAAGTAAATATATATATATTATGTATATAAAATTCATAGTGAAATCCGCAACCTTGAATGCCCCTTGCAGTTTACAACTAGTTTTATGCAGATTGTAGATGTAGACAGATGATAAAAGACATGCAGTGGAAAGATGGCTAAGGTAAAGAAAAGAATAAGAATGGTGATGGGCTGCATTCGGCACTCCAAGGCTTCCCCTGACATATTATTATTATCTTTATTTGTAACGCGCCAACATATTCCGTAGCGCTGAACAAGGGTCAAGTATGAAGCAAAACAAAATTTGACGCATTGCAAAGAATGGAGTTGTGTTTGAGTTTATTATCTAGTGTACATGGAGCATCTTACAAGATTAAAAACTTGCAAACTTACTAATGACGTACAGTTCCTTCTGGAGAAGAAAAGTATACGCATCAGCCCTCACACACCACATTTATATGCCCAAAACAAACATCTTTTACACAAAAAAGCATTTCCTTCGACTTTCCATTTGCTTTAATTTGTATGTTTTGCACACAAAAAGTGTATATACAGTGTTTGCTATGGGTAAAACTATAGAGATAACTGTAATGTGACCCATTGCTCAATATCGATTTAGCTATAACACGTAACATTTCAAAATACTATCCCTAATGAAATAATGAGGACCAAATAATTTATCACACTAAAAGAATGTGTTAAGCATATAGAAATGAGTAAAAAGAACAATATTTACATGGTAAGATTGGTCGGGCAGCACTACAATCTATACAAAACAGAACACTAAAAAAAACTGACCTTGTAAGTCAAGTCAATACATTACAGAGATGCATAATGTATTAGTATTGTTGTCACTATAGCAGAGATTCTTAAAGTATTATAAGCTAATTATATAATATAAAATAAAATGGTCTCACAAGAGAATAAACACCATGACAAGATAAATGAGCCACACTATGATAAAAAGATAAACCAGGAATTAGGAAATGATAACAAGAGGTTAGATGTGTGAATTTAATCTAACTTTGGAGACATTAATCCGATTCAGATTATTAAATTGCAGGACTCAATTTAAGGATGACTTAACAAAGACAAATAAGAAACGGGCACATAATACAAATAGTTGTGATACATCTATACAACATTGTTGCAAGTCTTCGTACAGTTATACTTGTGATTCTGCATACAATGGGTTAGATATCGGAGGCACAACACTGGAAAGGTACTAACCTGAAATGTATACTCTTTGGATTCTTCCAGGTTTTCAGGCATTTGGATGATGAGTAAGTTTTGAAGAATGTATGCAGCCTAAAAAGCAAACAAAAAGATCCCAACATTGCCATCTTCCTGTAACTTCTATTAAGTGCAGCCACGCATATTATTACACAAGACTTCAGAGGAGCTGAGGCTTAGTGTAAGGAAAATAACCTGAAACTCCAACTATATGTTACCAAAAGATGGTTTAACCTTCAAACAAGTATTTCAATAAAATGATTAAGACATAACAAAGGTCATCACTCTAGAAATCATAATATCTTACTTAATTATTTCAAAATGTGCAGGTCAAACACCAAAAAAAAAAAAAGAGAGGGTTTCAGGATTTCACTAGGAATATAACATATCTACGTATCACTTTATTTTTGTGTACTTCGTTTTATTAAGAAGTGCTAAAAAGCCGTTTGTTCGGTCTAAAATCTTACAAATAGTTCATATTTGGTTTTCCCCTCTGCAGCTCATGAATAAACCAACTTCTAGGTACAGGGGTTGCACTGTCTCATAGTATCCAAATCAATGGCAACATTCTGCAACATGCTGCATGAGAAAGGCTACTGACAGGCTAGTTTTGAAACACTATTCTTCACAGTCTGGATCTGCCCTCTGCCGCTCATGAATACACAAACAGGTAAACACTGTTTTTTAGGCAGAAAATCAGAGCTTTTAAACACTTCTTAATAAAACAAAAGTACATAAAAATAAATCTATACATTGATTATATACTTAGTAAAATGCATGTCCTTTTAAACAAAAACAAAAAGGGCCTCATTCAATTGCGATTCTTCCAATTGAATAGGTCTCTAAATAAGCACATAGCATTTATTTTTTAAAGAAGTTTTTAGTTAGTGAAAACCTTGCTTTTGGATAAATGTTTACTAACTAAAAACTTATTAAAAAAATAGATGTTATGTGCTTATTTTGAGCCCTATTCAATTGGCCAAATTGCAATTGAATGAGGGCCAAAATGTCCAAATTCCATTTAACTATGTTTTGTTCATAATTATTACAATATGAGATGCCTTGTTTAAAATGTCAAATTTTTCACAAGTATTTTATCGAGTCACATGTATGCACGCCATCTAAGCATGCAACAATGCTTCATATTTCTTATAAATCTGGAGTTTTGTGATAAAGGTTGTGCATAAATGGAGTTAAAGCTATTATTAGTTAAGTTTTATTTTTGGTCTTAAATATATGCTCTGATGTACTGTACCGTTTTCCCCATTAAGGTAATAAAAATATTGAAATGACCAAAAGTCTAAAGAAATAAAAGTTTATAAAGAAAACCACAGTACTTGCCTCTCTGCGCACCATACTACATTCAGACTGGTCGAGCAATATACTGAGCAATGTTCCCCATACACCTCCGGAGATGTGCTGACAGCTGTCACACAAAACAACACAACCTTCTTGAATGGTTGTCAAAGCTGACCCGATGGCTAAACTAGTAAACCTTACCTAGAATAGAAGGGGAAATGTTATTTTTATGTTTGTTTTTATAAAGAAAAAATATATATTACAAGTTAAAGGGTCCATGAAAGCAAAATAATAACGGATTCTTCTGTTCCATTTAGTCATTTGTTTGGTTTTAAGTATAAAAACACTTTTATTCTAAGAGCAAATTCACACTGGTGTGCAAACCTTCAAAATAGCAATATTTAAGTTTTACTGGAAAACACAACTTTTAGTATGTTCTTGAATTACTGCTTGGCTGGTACACTATTGGGGAAGGAGAAAAAAGAAAGTTTGTAAACAATAAAACATGGTCTTACAAAATACAGTAAATTCTCACAGAATTTAAAAAACGTGACCAAAAACGTATATGAAGAGTAATAAAGCACCTGAAGCTACAGTTTTTTTTTAAATAATTAAAACTGTGAAAACTCACAACAGACCAGGCTGAAGATTTAGTAAAGCAAATTAGAAGAAATTGTTGAAGCGAAAAGGCACGGATGGGTACAGTAATTGTGACTATAAAATATACCAAAGTTTTGATCCCAAAACTCCATGTTTCTAACATTGCGAAATGGTATCAATTACTCCTCAGAATTCATAAAGGCGCATATTAGCTTATTGCCTAAACCAAGGAAAGATCCATCCCATAATAGAGAACTACAGGACAATATTTCTCATAAATTCTGATGTGAAAATATATATCAAAATTATAGCTTCATACCAGGAAAGCAAACTCCAGTCAATATACTCAGGATAATAACTTTACAACAACATGGTGTCAATCACAATGTCCAATCTATCCTGTTATCATTAGATCCCCAGAAAGCATTAGTTAATTGGCTTCTTTTTTTATTTTTATTTACCGCTCTTTCCCATTACACTTACCAATGGAGATCATTATTTCAGCCCTCTCCCAAAAATCTATAGCACATGTATGCACAATGGGTCTTAGTCCCACGCAACCAAAATGCAAGGAAGCACAAAGCAAGAATGTGCCCTATGCTAAAGATTAACATAGAAAGTGTAAAGTAAAGAGGGGGGGGGGGGGGAGGAGAAGCTCCCAAAGCCGATTTACAGGTATACCGCTATTTACACCGCCCAATCACAATGGAGCCCTTGATTTGTATTTAGAATATTTCTTTGATGGCTTAGATCCTGAGAGCATGCACTTCTCTACTGAACAGAGGAGGGATGAATAGGGTAGAAAGGAGGTGATTTGTTAAATAATTTGTTATGAAATGTTACACCTTACACATTCCTCCTACTATGCAAGTCACAAATATCATGGATGATCAGGGGCATCAAACTGTACACACACACAGTGGGGGGGAATATATTTAATCTCCTGCTGATTTTGAACATTTGTCCACTGAAATGATCAGTCAATTTTAATGGTCGGTGTATTTTTTCAAACCGTAAGAGACAGAATAAAAAAAAAAAAAAAAAAAGAAAAATGCATGTCAAAAAAGTTAAATTGTTTTGCAGGTCACTTGGGGAAATAAGTATTTGATCCCCTATCAATCAGCAAGATTTCTGGCTCGCAGGTGTCTTTTATACAGGTAAAGAGCTGAGATTAGGAGCACCCTTTTAAAGGGAGTGTTCTTAATCTCAGCTCGTTACCTGTATAAAAGACACCTGTCCACAAAAGCAATCAATCAGATTCCAAACTCTCCACCATGGCCAAGACCAAAGAGCTGTCCAAGGATGTCAGGGACAAGATTGTAGACCTACACAAGGCTGGAATTGGCTACAAGACCATCGCCAAGCAGCTTGGTGAGAAGGTGACAACAGTTGGTGCGATTATTCGCAAATGGAAGAAACACAAAATAACTGCCAGTCTCCCTCGGTCTGATGCTCCATGCAAGATCTCACCTCGTGGAGTTTCAATGATCATGAGAATGGTGAGGAATCAGCCCAGAACTACACGGGAGGATCTTGTTAAGGATCTCAAGGCAGCTGGGACCATAGCCACCAAGAAAACAATTGGTAACACATTACGCCGTGAAGGACTGAAACCCTGAAGCACCTGCAAGGCCCCCCTGCAGAAGAAAGCACATGTAGAGGACTGTTTGAATCAGGTGAAAGTGTTGTGGTCAGATGAGACCAAAATCGAGCTCTTTGGAATCAACTCAAATCGCCGTGTTTGGAGGAGGAAGAATGCTGCCTATAACCCCAAGATCACCATCCCCACAGTCAAACATGGAGCTGGAAACATTATGCTTTGGGGGTATTTTTCGGCTAAGGGGACAGGACAACTGCATCGCATCAAAGGGATAATGGAAGGGGCCATGTACCGTCAAATCTTGGGTGAGAGCCTCCTTCCCTCAGACAGGGCATTGAAAATGGGTCATGGTTGGTTTTCCAGCATGACAATGACCCAAAACACACAGCCAAGGCAACAAAGGAGTGGCTCAATAAGAAGCACATTAAGAACCTTGAGTGGCCTAGCCAATCTCCAGACCTTAATCCCATAGAAAATCTGGGGAGGGAGCTGAAGGTTCGAGTTGCCAAACATCAGCCTCGAAACCTTAATGACTTGGAGTGGATCTGCAAAGAGGAGTGGGACAAAATCCCTCCTACAAGAAATGTCTGAACTCTGTCATTGCCAACAAGGGTTTTGCCACCAAGTACTAAGTCGAATACTAATACTAATTTCCCTCATTGACCTGCAAATTATTTAAATAACCTTTTTCACATGCGTTTTTCTGTTTTTCTTTTGTTATTCTGTCTCTCACTGTTAAAATACACGTACCATTAAACTTAAAGACTGACAATTTATTTGTCAGTGGATAAAAATCAGCAGGGAATCAAATACTTGTTCCCACACTGAACGTTCACACACACACACACACATATATATATATATATATATATATATATATATATATATATATATAGTGGATATAAAACGTCTACACACCCCTGTTAAAATGTCAGGTTTTTGTGCTGTAAAAAAAATTAGACAAAGATAAATCATTTCAGAACTTTTTCCACCTTTAATGTGACCTATAAACTGTACAACTCAATTGAAAAACAAACTGAAATCTTTAGGTAGAGGAAAGAAAAAATATAAAAATAAAATAATATGGTTGCATAAGTATGCACACCCTTAAACTAATACTTTGTTGAAGCACCTTTTGATTTTATTACAGCACTCAGTCTTTTTGGGTATGAGTCTTATCAGCATGGCACATTTTATATATATATATATATATAAATAAATAAATAAATAAAATGAAAGCACTAGTTTTGTGACATTTACCTCTCTAATCATCAGCCACATTAAAATAGAGGCTTGTATGTGCAACGTGAGAACCGCCCAACAGCTGCGAGCTTAAAGAGTTGCAGATTTACAGTGCTATTAAAATTAGAACACGCTGTGAGATACGGGCTCTTCTACTGTATACTCATAACACAATCTACTTGTGTGCACATTGTTACACATCATTGTGTGCGTATATTTCTCTTAACCATATGTAACATAAGGAAACAAGAACCCTGTATGCTACATCACAATCTACCAGTAATATTAATTTAAGGCACGCACATACCCGCATTCAAACACACGAAGAAGCTGCAGTCATCTCTTTTGTGCAGCCTAGTCAGCTATCTCTTTTGTGCAGAAATAAGAGCAATTATATTTTCTTTTTTAATTCGACAATGTAAAATTCTAGGTAACAAAAGTGTTTAAACAGAGTGTTTGAATTAAACAGATAACATTAAAAGAATTTCATAAAGGATTTTACAATGCTGCTTACAGACTACTTATTACTTTAAGAGTGTGGTTATTCATTGACTGTTCAGTAGAGAGAGAGATAGATCTCAACAAAGCAGATGTTTGCTGTGGTTGCTCCAACTGAGAAAGGTCAGAAACAAGTCAAAGACATTTAATTAGTCAGTAAATTAAAGATACACTTTGTAGTCTGCACAGGCTCCTTATTCACCAGCTCAGCTCCCTTGAGTAAAACCGAAGATAAATAACACCACTGCTCTCAAGTCTGTTACATAATTTATTTATGAATGAAGTCATACCGAATTTCTTGTAACATAGTAAATTTAACAATGATTTAGTACACTGGTCTTCACTTGTAGAAAAAAAACATCTCTTTCAAAAGGTACTCTAATGATAGTCAGTGAATTATTTCAGGAAATCAAATCCACATAACATGAAAGAGGATAACTAAACATTTTAAAAGATTTTTTTTTTTTTCTTTTATTGTGAAGCAAACAACAAATAGGATGAAATAACAGAAAAAAAGTCAATGTGCATAACTACTCATTCCCCTAAAGTCAATACTTTGTAGAGCCACCTTTTGCAGCAATCACAGCTCCAAGTCGCTTTGAATAAGTCTCTATGACCTTGCCACATCTTACCACTGGGATTTTTGCCCATTCCTCCTTGCAAAACTGCTCCAGCTCATCAAGTTGGAAGGTTTGTGCTTGTGAAAAGCAATCTTTAAGTCTGACCACATGTTTTCTATTGGACTGAGGTTTGGGCTTTGACTAGGCCATTCCAACACATTTACATGTTTCCCCTTAAACCACTCAAGTGTTGCTTTAGCAGTGTGTTTGGAGTCATTGTCCTGCTGGAAGGTAAAACCACCGTCCTAGCCTCAAATCACACACAGTGCGTTACAGATTTTGCTCATGAATATCCCTGTAGTTAGCACCATCCATCTTTCCCTCAACTCTGACCAGTTTCACAGTCCCGACTGCTGTAAAACATGACAACAGAATGATGCTGCCATCACCATGTCTTTGGGTGATGTGATGTGTTGGGTTTGCGCCAGACATAGCGTTTTCTTTGATGACCGAAAAGTTCAATTTTAGTCTCATCAGACCAGAGCATCTTCCTCCATACATTTTGGGACTCTCCCACGTTGTTTTGCAAACTCAAAACGTGCCATTTTTTTTTTTTTTGCTGTAAGTAATGGCTTTCTTCTGGCCACTCTATGGAGCGTACGGTTTATTGTCGTCCTATGTACAGATACTCCAGTCTCTGCTGTGGAAATCTGCAGCTCCTCCAGGGTTACCTTAGGTCTCTGTGCTGCCAAACTTGATCAATAAGAAAGAATGGGAATTCCTTTATTAGGAGAACCCAATGATTCTAACATTTTTCTAAACGATTTTTCTAACATTTTCTAAACGATGAGGACGCTCTGGCATAGAAAGGCCAAATGAAAACACTAGTAAATATGTTTATTTTCATTTTGAGGCTGTTTCTGTATGAATTACCATTCTAAGTTAGGGACACTTTGGACATCCTTAAAAGACTGTCCTATTTGGTCATTTCCAGCTCTACACTATTAGTTATCATTATACCAGTGTGGAACAAACAGTCAATTTATCAGTGATCACATTTTCTTCTTTGAGAAATACATTTGTATTACATACGGTATATAATATTTCGATGTTCGATAAAAGTTAAGTTTTTGCATTGATGAACTATACCATATTCCTATGAAGAGTGCTTAAAATATGCAATAGATGTAGAAACATCATCAAAAAGGGTCTGAAAGCCTGTAAGAGTTTGAGATTTCCTGTAAATATGATGATCACACAGAATTTAAACTGAAGTTATTACAATTGGAAATTAATTTCTTCCTGTTTGATAGAGATATTTATAAAACAAAAAATGGGGACAGCCATGGGAGCAACTTTTGCCCCAACATATGCAGAGTTACACTTTGGTTATTGGGAAAAACAACAAGTGTTTGGCACTTGATCTGAGTGGATGTGGTACAAAACTGTATTGTAGATGTAGAAAGGTGATTTTTTGCTAACAATTACTTAGAGAAAAATTACTGCAAAAATATGATGACGCATTCAAAAAGTAATCACCGACCTTAATTAAAAAGAGCCATTCCCTATAGCCAATTCCTTCGAGAAAGGGATGTCACTGCTCGAATAATAGAAATAGAGGCTAAAGAAATGACCCAAATGTTCAAATAGAGAGGTTACTCATATTATTAAAGGATACACTAGGTCTAAGAGTAAGAAGAGAAAATCCATTATTCTTAAGTAAGGATGAATAGACAGTAAGATATGCATCCCAATATAATAATCAATGGCATCAGATAAACAAGACATATCCAAATATTGGTAATTATTAACAAAATGCCTGAATATATACAGATGACAGCAATGACTAGGTCTTAAGTATAAATTACCCTGTAGTAATTATAAAAGTAAGATATTGTCAGGGGTTTGTTCAATATGAGACCAGAAGGAAGTAAACAAGGCACTCAATCTGAGAACGAACAATGCCAAAAAAGGTTTGTTCTATAGGTCTGGTTACCTACTCCGAGAGCAGCCTCTTTAAGCTCATTTGTGACCTTCACAGGGAGAAATATCCTGTAGAATATCAGTCTGGTCTTACTCATAAGAGTGATCCAGCCCCAAAATACCAGGCAATTCTACCCTGAACAGGAGAAACAACAAACCCCAGAAGTATGTTTCGGCCACTCTCAGGCCTAGTCAGTGAGGTGCAGCTGTACTCCCTAAGATACAGTGAGCAAAGAGTCCACGTCTGAAGATCCCTATCACCCTTATGGTCAGAAATACTAGACAAAAAGTGAGTTTAAAGAGGCTGCTCTGAGTAGGTAACTAGACCTATAAAACAAACCTATTTGTTGTTCGTTCTCAGATGAGCACCTCTGACTTTTTTTTGACTAGAAGGAAGGATGGCAAGTAAGAAGTACAAAGAGATACAAAAAGTCTTAAGAGCCTGTTCTTAAGCATAGGTCGTCTGTAAGTCAGGACCTCTTGTGGTTGTCCTTTAAAATATGTGAGAACAATGTCTAGAGCCCTATTACATAGTGTTAGAATAGTACCGGTTAAGGATAGGTAGATAGGTAGATTTATAATCTTAAAACATTGGCAACTGGTGGCCTTAACTAAGAAGTGAAATAGAAATGTTTTTGTAATTGCTGAATGGATTAACAAAATATATTTGGTGTAGTACAGAGGAGCATCAATTGTGTTAATTGGTATATTTCACCACTTCCACTTAAATAAGATCATTCAATCCTTGAAGAAGCACCATGGAAAACGGAGATAAAACCTACACAGACCATCCACCCACTCTGGGGCCCACTTATAGACATGCAATATTGTTTGGTTAAAAAGTTTAGCTTTTTGTTCAGTATGATGTTTAGGTACGACTGCAGAGTATTCATAACAGTACTGAGGGAAGAAACATTAATGCAAGGATTGCCAATGGAATTTATTTATATCAAGCTGTAATTTTGATGGAGTCCCTCATATAGTGTAGAGGAACCTAGATTTTTAAATAACCTAGAAGTGATGACCATCTTTGAATTTTTTTGTGAGCATGTTATATGAAGATATTGCCTATATGTAGTTTATAACATCTAAGGGAACTTTATAATGAGAGGTGCACCAGACACGGTCTGCTAGCATTGAGACATTGCTTTTAATGGTTTGTGCTTAGGTTAATGCATTACATTATATTAAAGTGCTCTATTTGAAATGTATTTCATAATTTAAGGGATTCGTAGTCCTGGGAGTGCAATTTTCTCCTGGTCTTTCTTTAAAATTTGTGAAGCTAGAAAAATAAGTCCTGTGATTTTTCCCCTGCAATATGCCTTATGTAATGGCTTACATTCTTCAGATCTTTTAGCAAAAAAATATTTGAGTAATATACATTTCTTAATTCACGTGAACTAACCTCAGGGTCTCTATCAACCCATAATGGAACCAACCATTCCAAACCAAGTCGAGATATCACCTGTTCTTCATTGCCGTGATCATATGGTAAAGACCAGAGATTTACCCAGCCCTGCAGGACAAAATAAAAAGTTACAAAAATAAAGCCAAGCCAACCTTTCTCCTTAACAATATATGTAATTCTGTCTATATTATGTGCATCACATGTTCTTGTTTAATACAGGTTAAATGCCTTTTATACTTGTATCCTTTTACGTTGGAGATGAAAAATGTAATACAATAAATATTATATAGATATTTTATATACTTTTTTTACTTGTCAAAAAAATGTAATTCATTTTTGGGGGTTTTAAGTATGTATACGAAATATTACAATATTTTAAACTCATGCTTGTACAAACACTCCATAATCACTTGGTCAATTATATGTGCTTGTGTGAGCAGAAAACCCTATATGGGACTAGGTGTCCATACTGGCGATTCCACGAATTACATTTATTCAGTATCAATGTTACCCTCTAAGGCATGTCACTTTAACAAATATGTTTGTCAAATGCGAACCGTATCACTATATACTGCAATAGTCCGATATCACATATTATAATTGTCAAACTGTGATTTGTCGTCACGCTTGCGAGCCTCGCGAAGCGAGGCGAGCTGTTGAGGCATTGAAGTCTTCCTAGCTCGCAGGACTTAGGTAATGAGCACCAAAGGCGCTCATTGCCCTGCGAGCCTCGCAAAGCGGAGCGAGCAGTTGAGACATTGAAGCACGCGGGGCATAGGCTGAAATGAGCGCCGAAGGCGCTCCTGCAAGCCTCGTGAAGTGAGCAGTTGAGCCACGCGGTACTTAGGCTGCAAGCAGTTGAGGAACGCAGGACTTCGATGAAAACATCCGACCTCCGAATCCCTGGGGCAAAAAAAAATCTGAGCTTGGAAAAATCCAAAGTTAATGACCGAACTGCGGAAATCAAAAGACAAAAAACATGAAAAATAATAATTAAAAAAAAAGAGACACTCACACACAGCACAAGGGGAGAGCCAGGAAGCCTGGGAGTGAGGTTGCAAGTGATTTTGAGCACTATTTGCCATGTTTTGGCACTGGCAAATCGACTAAGCCAGGAAAAAATGGGGGACGAAAAACGTAAAAAAATCTGAAACAGGATGAAACCGAGGCTGAGCAAAGCCAGGCACGCGGGGCTTAGAAAATACACAATGGCAAAGACACTGCAGTTGAGGAACGAGGGAATCTGAGCTCAGAAAAATAAGACGTTAACGGCCGAACCGCTGAAATTGAAAAAGACAAAAAAAACACGAAAAATAATTTAAAAAATAATTAAAAGACACTCACACACAGCACAGGGGGAGAGCCAGGAAGCCTAGGAGTGAGGTTGCAAGAGATTTTGAGCCTTATTTGCAGTGTCGCTCGAAAAACAGCTAAGCGAGAGAAAAAAATAGACAGACACATAGAGGATAAACACACAGGGAAGGGACAGGGGGGAAATGCTGGAAAGAAACACATGGCATTCCCAAGCACAAAAATGAGCGGCCCATACAGTAGGCAGGAAAGGCTCACAATGAGCGCCGAAGGTGCTCAGAGAAGCAAAAGCATCACATTGTGTGGCAAACAGCATTGCCTGGCTTACAATTTTATTGCCGTAATTTTTGACGGGCAAGTCGCTAGTTTTATATACAGGGGTAGCTCTGTACAGGGGTTAAGTACATAGAAAATACAATATTAAACATGTGGTAAAAAGTGGAATGCCCTGACATTGACTTTTAAATCTCAAATACATGCATGTTGCTTTTTTTCCCAAGGCACTTTGCAAGATTGAAAAATCTCACAATCTAAATGGAGTAGGAGAGACAGAAAACTCAACAAGAATAACAGATAAGAATTTGGAAGGAACAGGAAGAGAGAGAAAGTTGAGAAAGACCGAGAATGAAAGAGAAGACAATTCTGTTGTTGTAACTTTAACTACAAATCTAGTTTCCTGTTTTATTGCATGTTTTGTTTACAACAGACAACATCATTTCTCTATATTGTTGCATCTCTGTTCCATCAGTTAAATCCAGACTGGAATGATAGAAGTACTTCTTAATCCAATGTTTAAACTATTTTCTCAGTCTTTATTTATATTAATGAACTGAAATTAAAGCTACTACTGAAATTAAAAGTTCATTGGAGGGAATATTCAGCATTAAATGTTGTAGATTCTGTTAGATGTATAAAATACAGACACCATGACATGGATACGGAGCCACATGGCTAAGGATCCATGGCCACAATCTTATAGCCAATGTTACAATCTTTGTACAGAAAAGGAGGCACATAATCACCATCAATATGTGGGTGTAAAAGCCCTACATTTAAAAATAAAAATCGAGAAGATGTAAATGACCACAAAGATCATACAGATAATAAAACTAGGCAAGGCTTTTTGTTCAGACAGAGGCCTAATTAAAATTGTGCAGTAAAAACACTTCCTAATTCTAGCTTTTAGCAACATGACATCACTTCCTTTATTAGATTCACTTGATATTTTTTAATGAGTAGTTTAAGAATTGGTATTATAATGTACAGCTAGACGAGCTTAGCCACATAGCCTTTATTCCATGGCTCCTATAAGAAAGCCCATAAGACTAACTCATAGCTACGAGTTTTTCAAAGCAAAATCTGTAGAGCTATTCTATAGCTCCTGCAAAAAAACTATGCTCTATAATTTACTGCCTTGTGATTCCCCCCTTAGCTTTCTAGCTCTAACATGTGCTTATCACTAGTCTCAAAATGATACCCACCAATGTGAACACATTACACTAGCCCTAACATCCTCCGACATACTTATACATGGAATACATCTTGCATAATGCTTGACTGGACTAACCCAAAGCCGGAATCAATATTGCTGGGAGAAATATCAACAACCTCAGATACACAGATGATACTACTCTGCAAAGTGTGAATAGGTCCTTTTAGTTCCTTCTCACGTTCAGCCATCAATGTTTTAATATTGCTATTGTTTCGCCTTTATCGTAAGCCATATATAGTGCTACGGAATATGTTGGTGTGGTACAAATAAACCATAATAATAATAATAATAATAATTGATGAGGGTCAAAGCTGGCCTGCTGCTTGGATAAATTAGTTATACAGGAAATCAAGCCAAACTTTTCACTGGAAGGTTTGATCATAGGGCTAAAGCTCATATTTTGGCCATATCATGAGAAGCCAGTATTTCCAAGAGAAGACTCTGTTGCTAGGAAAAGATTGAAGGCACAATATCATAACCTTCTGGACTCATAGACTTTTGGAACTGGCAACCATTAGTCACCTCCAAGTAGCCAATCGTGGAACCCAATTTGCTCCCAGTCATAGGGCCAGGCTTGGTTACTGTATGGGTTCAAACATGTGGTAATCAAGAGACTAGGATCCATAAACTTCTATGGGAGATTCGCCCAAACTGAGTCATCAAGTCCAATTAACTAGGCTGTCAAACAGGATTGAAACACAATAAACAAAGGTGAAGTGGTGTCAAGTGCTTTGCAAGTGATATGCCTTTGATCTTTTGTCTTGCGGTTAACCTCAAAGTAGGAAGTACTTGACGTCAGCCATTGTTCCTGACTGACCATAAAATCTAATAGGGAGCCCAAATTGCTAGAAATCTTGTGGAAGCTCTGGTCGACAGCTATTCGTGAATACACCTTGGATGCCCTCTCACCTCTGACTCAAAAGTCATTGTTACCTTGGAGGAGATCTGTTATGGAGCAAATACATTCACCCGCAGTTACCCTCAATGCACCAGGCCCCTTCCCCATTCACAGAGCATCCTGAGCCTGCTAGACTGTCTACCACCCCTCCCTAAGCTTCCTGGGTTGAGGGAGGCTCCTTTTTCCGCAACCCCTAAGTCTGTCTATCCTGGACTTATGGTTCCCCATTCGCGCTGGACCCCAACCCCTCACGCAGACACTCACTGTGTAGTATCAACCCCTGCTGTGCCTAGATCCTGATCGGAGGTAGCTGGGCACACAGCCTCCTCGGCATCTAGATGGCAAAATAGACAGGCGCCAGGTACTTGGAGACCAATCTAACCCACATGGGCATAAGGTGTTAAACTTAAGTTTATCTAAAGAAATGGTCCTTGCTGCTTGGGGCAACACAGTGTGTTTAATTTAGAGTGAAGGTCTTTTTTTTTTTTTTACTTTGAAATTAGATGCACACAAGCACACACATTGGATGGATGGATAGATAGATAACCTAAAATGAGTACTTTTAAAATATGTCTCCTAAATATTTTCAAAGCAATATATTACTGTGTATGTTGTGGCTATCTATCTATCTATCTATCTAGTCATGAACGATTTGGGGCCATGATGGGACCCCTTGCAACCCAGCAGTAACTCTGCTATTTGGAATGCTGGCACGCTGGGTGTTAATGTCAAGAACTATTACAACGGACCTGAAACTTGTTGTTGGGGACTGAACTACAATAATTCATTTGGTGGTTACTAGATCATGTTATATGCACTGTAATAATGCATCTGTGATAGAAGTAGGCCCTAGGATGCTAGAATTATCTAAAAAATACTGTAGTCACTTATGTGACAAAGGGTAACCTTCTATACAATCTTTATAGCCCTGCAATCGGCCACGTGCGAAGGCTCTGGCTTTATTCAAGAGGGGAACTAGTTTTATGGCTCTGGCTTTATTCATGAAAGGGGGAACTAGTTGTATGGCTCTGTAAGAGGAGAAACAAAAGGTGTAATTAGAAGAAAGCCAGATGCCTCTATACATCTGGAAATCATGTGGGTGAGGGGGATAGAAAGCTAATTGCCTAGGAGGATGGGCTAGAACTGGAGGGAGGTCTTTGGTGTTTTGTGTTTTTTTTCTGTGTAACAATAAAGAAGTGGGC
This sequence comes from Discoglossus pictus, assembly GCA_027410445.1. Classification (NCBI taxonomy): domain Eukaryota; kingdom Metazoa; phylum Chordata; class Amphibia; order Anura; family Alytidae; genus Discoglossus; species Discoglossus pictus. The sequence goes on from CM050166.1 coordinate 143,709,225, forward strand.
AGTCTGACTTTGGACACACTAAACACAGGTGGTGTCAGAGTCTGCTTGTACATATCCAAGGTACATGGGTGTGATTCTTAGATTCTAAGAATAGGGGTCTGAGGTGCATGTCTCTGCAGTAATGCTGTCCTCTGAAGTGTCTGCTGGTGTCGAGATCTGAACAAAAAGTTGCGATAGTAGAGAGAGAGAGAGAGATTTGGGGTGAGCGTGGTCCCCCAAAGCTTTCGGTCGTGACATTATATATATATATATATATATATATATATATATATATATATATATATATATATATTATATATATAGAAAACGAATAATACATTAATAAGCCCACTTGCATGTCTAAAAGGCGGGGACATGCAAATGAGAATACAATGTACCTCACTCTTTTAATCCAAAAATAGCAACTTTATACATTGCTCCCTTAAAGCATATGCCCGCTGTATTAAACAGCTTTTAAGCAAAGCATCGGGTTGGATTTTACACAAACCAAGAATCACTCATATACATGCCTGTTTCAAGCTTTTGGCTATCATCAGTATGAGGTAGATTCTGGTTTGTGCAATAGATTTTGTAGGATTGGGTATTCCACAACAATCATTTAGTGTATGGTGAGCACAAAAGTGAGAAAAGCTCTCCACCGTACAAAGTACAGAAAACGAATAATACATTAATAAGCCCACTTGCATGTCTAAAATCTATTGCAGAGAGATATATATATATATAGATATATATATATATATATATATATATATATATATATATATATATATAGATATATATAGATATATATATATATATATATAGATATATATATATATATATATAGAGAGAGAGAGAGAGAGAGAGAGAGAGAGAGAGAGAGAGAGAGAGAGAGAGAGAGAGAGAGAGAGAGAGAGAGAGAGAGAGAGAGAGAGAGAGAGAGAGAGAGAGAGAGAGAAAATATGTCTATCTATCTGCACATTTGCATATCCCAGTTCTACTTCTCAAAATTTTGTGTAATAACTTTTTCTCCAAATTCTGAGCTGGAAGCAGTTTTTTAAACTTGTTTTAGACATTCAAATGTGAACACAGATGTACTATGTATTTACTATACATACACACACATATACCCATATTTACCATAACTCCTATGAAAAAAAAAAAAAAAAACAATTTCATACATTTTTTTATGCAAGATATATGTACTTTTCAAACCTTTATAACACTAATGTTGCAAGGATATTATAATATAAAATACATATTCTTTGAAACAAGTATTAAGATAAGAAATGTTCCATGTACTGCCATTACATGCTTGCTTTACACTTCTGAAATTCTGCCAAAGCAGCTAAATGTAAATGTCCACTACAGCTTAAGTATGAGTTTTGTTTTATCTGTGTTTCTACATGAAACATTAATGCTAATTTCTTATCTTCAACAAGATGAGCCTAAACTGTGCACCAAGGATGTGTATTATATAAATATGTCTGTCTCTGTAGCTGGCTAGACAATATTTATTGCAAAAACACAAAAGGAGAGGAAAAACAAAAGAAGTCTGTAAAACATAAAAAAAGCAAAAGTGTGCCATAAGGAGGAATTAATTGGTATTTTGCTTCGGTGCCTCAAAGGAGCTACAGTTTCAAACAACCATCTGTACTAAATGAGAACGGTAGAAGAGAGATTGTAAAGGACACAGGAAAAAAAAAAAATACATTTTGTAAGCAACACAAAAAATAAAGGATAGGGTTTTTATATTGAATATAGCTTAATGTCTGCATTTAAAAAACTGCAAAAAAATAGATAAAGCATACAGAGCAAAACAATAAACTACATTCTTTGCGAGTTGGAATGAAGCATCGGTTTTCTGGCAGTCAAAGAACACCGTTTCGATTACTCACCGTGTTCTTGGCTTGAGCTGTCATCTCATGGGACAAGTGAAGCAAGCATAAAACGGTGCTCTTCGTGACACCTTTCCCCATGTAGGAAAGAGCATTTCCTCCCCATTCCACATAAAAGGAAGAGATGATCTGATAAGAGAGGAAAACAATTTCATGCTAGCTTGACTTTTACGAGTGTTCTGAGGGTAAAAAAAAAAAAAAAGTATCTTTTATTGTAGACAGGTTTGGAGTTTTAAATATAATCCAATAAAAGCAGCAGCCCATGATAATGTCAGTGACGGTTTCAATGAAATCATCCATATGTATTATATATAATTTTTTTTCTTTCTTAAAAGACTTTTCATTAACAAAAAGTAACACAGAACATGTTATACACTATCCCAGATATGTTAACATGTAACAGTCATTAACCATAGCAAACCATAAACAACGCTGTAAATAATCACCAATGTCCACAAAATTCTGAATTAATGAGCAACACTGGTGTTCTTCTCAGAAAAGTTTTCGGTTCATGCTAAACAGCCGAGCGTTTGGTGGCCATCTGACTATTTGTGTGCCTCTTAATGATTTTAATGACTGTTGTGTAACAAACAAAATGCTACATACTATGTTTGAATGTGCTGTACAATTCTAAAACAACAAAATTATATTATACTAGGCACTTGCCCGTCAAAAAATTACGGCAATAACATTTTGGCCCTTCTGAGCACCTTCGGCGCACATTGCATCTACATTACAGGCCCCGCCATAAGAGCCTTTGATCCCCTTCAGCGCTCATTGCAACCCCAACGAAGAGCGCCTGTGTATAGGCCTGTGTAGTTTAGGGGCCTACTGCCTTGGGTTAAACGTTACTGCCTTGTATTAAGTGTTACTGGTTTGTGTTAACTCTTAGTGCTTAGGGCTCGTATTTACATCCTTCAGCCTAATTTTCTTCTGGTTTAATTTTTTTTGGCCACCATTTTTTCTTGCTTTGGCAATTTCCGATCGTGAAAAAAGGCAAAATATGCCTCAAATTAACTTGCAACCTCACTCACAGGCTCCCTGCCTCTCCCCCTGTACTGTGTGTGATTGTGTAAGTTAATATTTGTGAGCCCTGCAGTCCATCTATGTGCTCATTGCGGGTCTCCGGGATGAGCGCCTGTGGTGCTCATCTCCACCAGCGCAATGAGAGCCTTTAGCGCTCATTGCCGGGCCGCAACTGCGGTTTTCCCATTGCGAGGGCTGCAGTTGCTGCGCTCGCTATGCGAGCTTACAATTTTAACATTGTGTTACCAACAAATTTTGGCAACCCCGCAATTACGACAACGTATATGTGATAAGCACTTTTGTATTACTTGTTTATGCAGTTAAATGTTTTCGTTTTAACCATTTTCTGCAATTCCATTTGTTTTGTGGATTACGTGAGTGAAGCTCATAAACAAATGGTGGTTCGTGGATCAGTTTGGGAATGTTATACACAGGTATAGATTTTAATTGTACCAGTACAAAAAATAAATTGTAAAATTTGACTAAGAATACTGCATACACATACCTTCATCACGGATTCGCATGTCCATGGTTGTAGTGTGCATTTGGCCATTGTTTTGGATATTTGATAATATGCAGTAGGTAATTAAGAGATTGTACATAAGATGCAGAAAAAATTGCATATATGTGAGTAGTTATATAAAGTGCAAGTCCTAAGCATTTACCTCAAGAAGGCTGTTCAAGGTTTTAACGCAGACTGCAAATGGTTCCATTGTAGGACAGTATGAACTCCAGCCAGGCAGTGATGTCACATGGGCCATTCCTCTCAATGTTCTAGCCAAAGAAGGCAATCCATAGAAATGGGGAGCATTGGTAGCTTTTAAAAAGTGAAGTAAGTGCAAGGCCAGCTGTGTCCTGAATGTTCCTGCAAGCACCAAACACTTCCTAAATATTAAAAAAAATATGGGGGATTGAAGAAAATAAAGGAACAAAATCAAAAATTGTGTTGATTAAAGAAAAAAGAATCCCCAGAGGGTATAACATTTAACTTTAGCCTTCAAATAACAGATTTGTATTAGTTATAAATCTTATTCTATACTGAGGTTATATAGATTATCTTGCAATATTAATTGAGAATGTTATTCCATGTATCTACCACTGAATCTATATCTAAGTAGTAGATCAACACATGAATAGTAGAAGCCATACTGGTGTCTTACGTCAAAAGAATAATGCATATAATGCCTTTACAAAACAGTGGTAATATACATTATATGAAAGAAGCAACGTACAAATACACATTCATGTTATATTTTTTAGTTGAGATTTTATAACACAAAAAAACAAGACAGAGGTCAGTCAAAATGCTTCCAAGTTTCTGAAACTCCTAAAGAAATGTGTACAAACACATAAAGGACAATAGCAAGTATATCTTTACCTATTTTTTTAAAAATTTATATTAGGTTAAACTACATAAATATTCTTTTCGAAAGCAAATATATTTCTGACCAAACAAAAATGTGTAGCAGGCAAGAGAGAAGTTCCTCTCTCAACCTATTGACTCAGATTGATTATGTGCTGAAAACAATGCCTAGAGCAGCCGTTCTCAACCTTTCTAGCGCCAAGACCCTTTGATAAAATTTCCAAGTTGTGGCGACCCCTAACAGTAAAATTATTTCCGTTGGTCCTTCATTGCTGTAATTTTGCGATTTTGAATCGAAATATAAATATCTAATATGCAGGATGTTTTTTTATTCTTACAAATTTAACATAATTAAAGCATAGCAATTAATCACAAAAACAATATGTAATATATATTGTGAAAATTAAAAATAGTAAAGCACAGTGGAGCACTGATGTCACGCCCAGGAAGAGGATAGTCTGCGTCTATCTGGGCTAAGGCGTGAAGGCTGATGAGTGCGCTGCTGGCAGAGTTCAGCACTCCAGCCTTCCATGCTTCCCAGGTTCCTCATGTTCAAGCTTATCGGCTCTTGTTTGTGACTGGTAACAGCATTAGCATTCCCCGCTGACGTCCCAGTCACCGGCGCTTTCCATGCTACTGCAAGCTCGCTTGTTTCGGCAGGTGACCTGCAACAGCGCTGGTCGCTGATATCCCCATTAACCCTGTGGATGTCGCCTTTCACACTGGGGTGAAGTCGGGAGGTCGGAGGGTTCCACACAGTGACACGAACACCATACCAGCACAGACATACAGCACAGACATACAACACAGACATACAACACAGACATACAGCACAGACATACAGCACAGACATCAGAGGACTCAGAGTCGTGGTTCCTGACCAGCACAACCCCTGCTCGGCTTCTACAGGGGCCTTTTTGATATATTAAGCAAACGATTGATAACTGCAAGCGCTATTGTGCTGCTGTGGATCAGCACAGATGCTTACAGAGATACCGGACTTCACTGAGATATTGGGGACCCAACAGGAGGAAGCTGAGCAGATTAAGAATGGTGGACCAGGGGACACGAGAGGGCAGAGCATGCTAGGGGCGACCCTACGTGTTCAACCCAAATTCAACAAGGGACTTAGAACCGTGTAACATTATTTAACCAATATCAAAATTGAACCAAATGGGAAAAAAAGCCTGTTACACAAAGATAGGCTGAACCAAACTTGACTATATATGGGATATGAAGCTCCAGATCCATAGTGAGAAGCCAAACAAGTCTCACAAGCAAGAAGACACCACTATTGGGTAAAAGACATAACTGCACATAAAGCAGCGTGATATAGCCCCATATTTAACTGAGCACAGTTTTCCTCTTTCTCGAACGTTGTGTTTGGTAACAGGACACTCTGGAACATTGAGGTGAACTTGAAACACAATGTGCTAGTGGGGGGAAACATCGACATCTATGTTTAATACAGTGACTGCTTAGCAAGCAATGGATTCCTTATACTTATGAGAACGAATTGCGCAGTAAACAACGGATCAATCATATGAAGTTGTTAGCAGCTTAAAGTTATAAGAACCACAAAGCTTGGGCAGACAGAGTCATTCAATTTATTTGATTAAAACTTATATGTTTCACATAATAAGCAACACTGTCTAAGCGGACACAATTTTAGCCGTAGCTGGTCCTGTTGGATTACAACATAGGAGATGTAAAGACCATAGCAAATTTAAAAGTCTTTTACTGGGAAGAAAATAAAGTACACTAACAAGCTCAGTATTATGTCAACTAGAGCAGCAGCGCAAATATAACATCTTATTCTATCAGCACTGCAGCGAGTGAACTACATCAGCATCTTTTCTGCGGACTATTGCATATTTTAAAGTAAACTGTGACTAGAGAAGGTCAAAAGAAGATTTCCAAAAATTACAACTATGGACTTTATTAGAAATACCAGCTAGGGATTTGATGCAAAATTTTGAATTTAACCTATGGCTGTTTAATGCTCCAACTGGGAAAGCTCAAAAGAGAGGGGGAATTAGGTAAAAAGGAAAGAGAGAGGTAAAGAAGTAGGGTGTGGAATAAAATAGGAAGTAGAAGGGGCAAGAGATAAGAGACAAAATAGGGTAATAATACAGGGGAAAAATAGCAGGTAAAGCCAGATAAAGCCATCATTTATTTTTCTTTCTTTGGGCTTCTCCGTTATTCACTTAATACAGATTAAAATATAGTTTATCTCTCATTATGGCTAACAGACATAATCACAGTACGAAACGTAAAATGAAAGATAAGAAAAAACGTTATAAGCCTGGATAATGCCCACTCTCCCCCTAACAAAAATAAGTGTAAACACGATTCGCAGCTAGATTCATCAGGTTCATCACAACTTGAAACATCCACTACACCAGTTACATCAGTGATTATAGAGTCAGAAATAAGTTCTCAAGAAGAAAAACAAACTCTTGCTACTATAAAATTATCACTTCCAGATTAGAGAGGAATTATCACAGGAGATTGGGGAAAACTCCAAAGAGATCCAAATACAATCTAAAGCAATTAATACAATTGAAGAAAATACCAATATATTAAGTAATGAACAAAAAAAATTAATGAGAGAAATGAAAGATCTATAGCAAGATTTCTCGATCTTAAGAACTAAATGTAACAAACTTGAGGTGTAATATTAGCTCTTTGGGGGTAATTGTTTCTGAAATACCTCTAACTCTAACAGAGTATATAACCATATTTTTCAACCAGCTTATCAGTACCGACTTAAATAGAGAATAATTAACAGAAAGAGCGCATAGGGTACCGTTGCCCAAATCCCAGAACAAAGATGTCCCAAGAGACGTACTAGTTAAAGTACATCAATTTAGAAATAAGGAAATTATTAGGAGGAAAGCTTATGATATCAAGAATTTCTAGACACCATAAAATGGCCTACAGCTGTTCTCAGATATCTCTGCAGAAACGCGATTAAAAAGAAAGGAGTTTTAGGACTTTACCATGTCCTAAGAGAGAAGTCCTTCCTTTATAGGTGGGGATTTTCCAACCAAATTTAGAGTCTTGTACAGAGATCAGATTTTTTGGATTTCCTCTCGAGAAGAGGCTAAGCCTCCTCAAAACTTTAAAGATTGGTCTTCCTGATTCTTTGATTTAAATATGCTCAATGCTCATGCTTTTTTTGTTTTTGTTTGTCTCTTCTCGGTTATCACTAAAATATTCACAAGTTTGATATCACACATAAATCTCCCTTCCTTTTGTAGGGAGTCTTATTTTTCGTATTCATTTTTATCTTACAAATTGATACACTACACCCGATGAAGTAGCAGTATATAATATTGCTCAGAGGCATCACTTAAAGGTAGTCTTGATTAATTATATGAAGTTAAAAGAGTGTGTTGAACTGCCCCATCGATCAATGCTTACTTAAGGTGAGAAATTATACAACAGTATGCCATACGAATCTTATATTAATGATCAAAGTGTATTTTGCTCAAAATTAGATTAGACCTCTTAAGGGATGGTAATAAGTTTAGCCGAGTAGGCTACCTCAGCTTAAAGCAGCAGAGCCGGATAGAACGCTCAGATAAGCCTTCTATTTGCCTAGACATTTAGATGATTATGGTCTTCCTGATTCTGGAACGCTTGTTCTAGACCGCTATTTTTGAAGGGAGAACAGGAGAAATTCAGAACAGGTTGATGGTTATAAATAAGATTTTGATGTATTTTTTTGTTTTACCGATTAGATATTTTGGTCGTAATGGGTTTCGCAATGACACGAGTGAGGGGAGATGACTCAGATTAATGGGCTTCAATGTTAGGGATCTTACCCAAAGTTCAGAAAATGTCTGAAAGGTTTTCCAGATGTAATGACAAGTATAACTTGTATGATGCCTGAAAAATACTTCACCCCGAATACAGGGATTACACTTATTCACATATACAAAAGCTTTATTCCAGAATTATTTTTTTTTTGTGGATTCTTATACAATGGAAAAAATAATAAAAGTTGATATAGCCCCAATAACCATTTCTGACCATTCCAGTATAACTAACTATTAAAAAGGTAAATAAACTAAGAGCCAGGCCTCAATGGAGACTTGATGTCACTCTTCTCCATAATAAACTCAACAAAGCTATAGTAAGAGAGGAGATTATTACATTTATAGATTTGAATACTCAATCAGCCTCTTCTAGGTGTATACTCTGGATGGCCCAGAAGACTTACTTAAGAGGAATCTTCATAAAATTAAAGATCCAAAGAAATAAACAAAGAGGGCTTCCTTTAAGGACATTTTATATAAAACTAAGTAATTTGGAAAAAGAAAGTAAAACTAATTTAAATCATGAAGTTTTAAAAGAAATCAGAGATACACAATTGGAAATTAAAAGAATAAACCAATTATTGGTGGATCAGTCAATTGCTTGTTTGCAACAGAGACTCTATCAATACGATAACCAGGCTAGAAAATTATTACCAAACAAGGTGTAAACATAAAATCTAAATTCAATAGAATTGAGAGTCTTCAATATGAAGATAAAGTTTGGACATCGCCAAATGACATTGCAAATGTGTTTGCAAAGTTCTATCTTAAACTATATAAATTTGGAGGGCGATCCATCTTTCATCAAACCTTCTGGTATTGAAATTCAGTCGTTCCTTAAAAAATGCAAGCTCCCCTCGATTTCATTAGCAGATCTGGAAAAATTAAACAAGGCAATAACCTCGGAAGAAGTAAGCTCAGCTATAAATGCTTTGAATCTGTATACTGCTCGTGGTCCGTAGGTGTTTTTAATGAAATCAAGGAAAATGGCAAATTCCCTAGGGAAATGCTGCAAAACAATATGAAGGACTGTGCAAATTACAGACAGATTTCGCTGCTCAACACCAATCTTAAGCTTTACTCAAAGATAATAGCTTGGAGAATCTCTAAAATAATGGCGAAACTAATATCATTTGATCAAACTGGCTTTACCCCAAGTAGGGAAGGAGTGGACAATATCAGAAGGTTGATGGATCTTGTTTCATACTCCAAAGAGGGCAATACTCCCATCCTATTTGTGTCCTTAGATGCAGAGAAAGCATTTGACAGAGTAAAGTGGGAGTACATGCGAGAAACTCTAGCTGAATTTGGATTTAGTAAATTTGGAAGGTCAGCCATTGGCTGTCTTTATTCCTAGTATCTATCACTTATAATGGAGTTACCGCCTCTACTATCAATATCCGGATCTGCACTAGACAGGGTTGCCCCTTCTCCCCACTCCTGTTCTCGCTAACAACTGAACCTTTAGTAGAGAGTATAAGGAAATGTCGTTATATTGCGGGAATAGAGGTGGGGGGAAGAGAGCACAAAATAACCATGTTTGTTGATGACACCATTCTCTATAACTAATCCACAGGTATCATTGACACATTTAATGGAATTGCTGAAAGAATATGCCTTAATCTCTAACTATAAAATAAATACACAAAAATTGGAAGTAATGGCTATAAATATATCTAGGGAAGAGAAAAAAAGCCTTGGAACAAAATTATCCCTTTGATTAGAAAGCTAATGAGTTTACCCATTTGCGCATAAGTGTCAAGGATGACATCAAAAAAATGATCTCAGTTAATTTGAAAAAAGGCCTTCTTCAAAAATATGAAACTAATTGTAGGATGGAAAAATGAAACGCTTCTCCTTTTCACGCAGAATTACAATTTCTAAAATTATTTTATTCCCAATGTTTAATTATGTCATTAGATGTATTCCTTTGAGTGTTCCAGCATATTGGATTAAAAGGTTCCAAATTCTAATAGATAGATTTATTCACACTCTGAATCACATCAGTCGATGGCTAGATCATTTAGAAAAGGAGGTATAACCTACCCCATCATAAAGATATACCATGATGCCTTGTATAGCCAAATGGCTAGAACCTGATGTTAAATATGCATGGCTCCAAATAGAGAACTTTGCTATACCTCACGGGGAGGATTATGATAGCTCAAAGATCAGGAGAGGGGCTATTATAGTCAAAACCATATTAGCCTATTAGAAAAAAATAATAAATAAATATCAGTTTATTCCCTACAATAATATTTATATATATTTAAAAGATATTCATAGTGGACGGAAATGGTCAACCTAAACAATGTAAAGTTAAACCAAGTTTGATCTAAGACTGCAAATTTTAACTATAATATATTGGTTTCAGCTTTGTCACAAATTTGAAATTGTGTTAAATAGGGAAACAAGAGCTAATTTTATATCTAAATGTTGCACAATTTATAAATCTATATTGGAGCAAAAAAAAAAAAGCAGGTAAAAGAAGGGCATGGAGGACTGGGAGAAGGAGATAGGTAATCAAATAGCAGCAGACAAATGGAATAAAGCACTCATACTAACTGATAAAGTACATAAATAAAGCATCCCACAGGGAGACTTATTTTAAAACCATCAATAGGTTACTAAGAACATCTTCCAAATCTCCCATATAATATTTTATGTTGGCGGAACTGTGGAGGGATTGGGTCTCAAATCCACATGTAGTGGGACTGCCCGAAGTTGAAAAGGTTCTGGTCAGAATGTTTTGAGCAAATGTCTCAGATGGATAGAACCTTCCATTAGTTGTGCTATTCTGCATATATTTCAAAGTGAACTTAAGCTTGAAATCAAGGCGCTTATGGTTCAGGTCCTAACTGTGGCTAAATGGTACATAGCCTCCAAAAATGGAAACTACACAAACTGGTTTGGAAAGAAGTTCAGGAGGTAATAATCCGAAAAAGAGAAATGGAAAAAAGTTTAGTTGGCTTAGGTTTAATCAAAATTAACTGGCATAAATGGGAAATCTGGGACAAATTATATAAAGACCCATAACTAAGAGCTCTCGCTGTTTTGTATCCTTTTGAGTAAAATTGAACCGTGGTATATCGTCCCCTCACAGGTAGCATTGCAACCCCAATTTTCAGTTAATTAGTATTGTATGAAAATGCTCGTTTTGTTTATAAGTAAGGTGGCTTTGACGTCCTGAATAGTTATCCTGTAACATTATGGG